>JAWZYT010004845.1:35000-112500 GCA_034508575.1 Petrolisthes manimaculis
AGTGCTCATGACTGTACCACATCATCGTATACACCACCATAAACGTTCTTGAATACGGGCCATGAGTGAGGAGTCGTTTCGAAACCACTTGCTTCATATCTCGTGTTTCGACTCTGGTGAACGAGGCATTGTGATTGATGATTCGAACGACTCTTTTGTCTCTATTCAATCATTCCTCACACACACATACACACACACACACACACTTTCTCTCTCTCTCTCTCTATGTAACTCTCTCTCTCTCTCACGTTCTCTCTCTCTCACACACACACACACACACACATGTATAGACTCTGTTACTAGATTAGTTTAATAGAGTTTGGACAACAACAACAACAACAACAACAACAACGACAACAACACACACACTCAATAGATTCGATTCAATGATTCACTTTCATTTCACTGTCTCAGTATTTATGGCTGCGACTGTACACGTGTCTGGATAAAACAGTGGGAGGTCGTGTGTGTGTGTGTGTGTGTGTATGTGTGTGTGTTTTGATTCTCAGGTGTGTGTGTATGTGTGTGTGTGTGTGTGGTGGTGATTACTATATGTGTGTGTGTATGTGTGTATGTATGTGTGTGTGTGTGTGTGTGAGTGTGTATGTGTGTGAGAAAGAGAGTGACTGCCTGATGTGTACGTGTGTGTGTGTGTGTGTGAGTGTGTGTGGTGACTGCCTCATGTGCGTATGTGTGTGTGTGTGTGTGCGAGAGAGGAGACAGAGACGTGAATATTGATCTGAGCTGCGCAGAACTGAAGCGCAAGTCACACCAACCCAACGACACGAGTCACCACACACACACACAAACATACACACTCACACACTTTGGCACTTACACACACACACAACTTGATACAGACACACACACACATACACCCTATTATCACCACACACACACACACACATACACACACACACACACCCCTATTATATCACCACACATACATACACACACACACACGAACAAAAAAAAAGAGAGAGAAAAAAGAAAGAGAGAGAGAGAGAAAATGACACCTCGTATTGACAGACGTAAATAATATAATGAGAATCTGAGATAGTTTAATAATTTTGGTGTTAGATTGGAGTGCCTTGATTCCTCCAAAGGAAATGTAAGGAAATGAGGGGAAGGAAATGAAAGGAAATAGAAGGAAAGGAGGGACAGTAAACACGAAGGAAATGGAAGGAAAGGAGGGACAGTAAACACGAAGGAAATAGAAGGAAAGGAGGGATAGGGAGAAAGTGATAAAAGGGAAGGAAAGAGAAGGAAATAGAAGGAAAGGAGGAACAGCAAGCATGAAGGAAATAGAAGGAAAGGAGGGACAGCAAGCAAGAAGGAAAGGAGGGACAGTAAACACGAAGGAAAGAGAAGGAAATGGAAGGCAAGCAAGGAGTTCCAGAAGAAATGAAAGTGGAAGGTTGGCAGATAATGAGAAGGTTATTATGGAAGGTAGGAAGGAAGGCATGGAGTAGGGGAAGGGAAGGGGGGAAGGAAGAGTAGGGGGAAGTGGGGGTGAGAGTGGGGGTGAATGGGAAGAGAGGAGGGGGGGGAGAAAGGTGGATAGGAAGAGAGAGATGGGGGGAAGAAGGGGGAGAGTGGGGGAAGGAGAAAGAGAGGAGGGAAGAGGGAGGTGGGGGGAAGAGAGGGAGGGGGAAGAGAGGGGGGGAGTTTAAGAGGAAGGACTGAGTGCACTTTCTATAATGAATGTCACTTAGTAAGCCATCTAGAGAGAGAGAGAGACAATCACAGTAAAATAAAATGTCTATTATATATTTATACATGGACAATGACACACACAAACACACACACATATATATATATAAACATACACACACACACATAATTATTAAACTTCTACATACGTCTATAGGTGAAATCCAGATGTAAGTGTGGTTGTAGGTGTGGTATCAGGTGTGGTGGTAGGTATGGTATAGGTGTGGTATCAGGTGTGGGGGGTGAGAGGAGAGGGGGGGGTTGAGGTGGGGGTGGGGGGGGGAAGGTGTAAAGGTGTAGTGAGTGTAGTGGGGGTGGGGGTGGGGGAGGGGGTGTTGGGGGGGGGGGAGTTAAAGTGCCGTGTAAAACAGAATGAGAGAGAGAGAGAGAGATTTTGTTTTAATCAATTTATTACGCCAAAAGTTACATTAATAAGACAATTTTGTACAGGAATACATAATATTATATAAGGCAAGTTGAACACATACACACACACACACACACACACACACACACACACACCATGGTTAACATAGACTATACTAATAATACAGTTATTTATTTATTTATTTATTTATTTTTAAGTTTTAACATTATTACTATTATTATTATTTTTGTTATTATTATTATTATTATTATTATTATTAGAATTGTTATTATTATTGTTGTTATTATTTATTTATTTATTTTTAAGTTTTAACATTATTATTATTGTTATTATGATTCTTATTATTATTGTTATTATTATTGTTTTTATTATTTATTTATTTATTTTTTACTACTAAAGGTAAATGTAAAGATACAAATAGGTAAGAAATAGATAAGAACACACACACACACACACACACACACACACAAACACACACACACACACTATCGAGGATGAACCCCAAACTTATTATAAAACTCGTCAGTGATGGGCGGTGTTTTTGTTGTTGTTTGTTGTTGTTGTTGTTGTTGTGTTGTTTTGTGTGTTGCCTCCTTCTTGTTCCAAGCGTTTAATTCCTCCTGAAGCCTCCTGAAGGAACCAATACAAGGGATTAGTAAGTTAGAGAGAGAGTGAGAGAGAGAGAGAGAGAGAGAGAGAGAGAGTGAGTGAGTAAGTGAGAGAGAGAGAAATAGTATATAAATTGTGTGTGTATATATATAGGATAGATATATACAGACAGAATACACGTACTATACAAATTGTGTGTGTGTATGTGTGTGTGTAGGACAGATAGACACACACACACACATACACACACACACACACACAAACATAATATCATACAAATAAATAAGTGTGTTGATTACTATACAAATTGTGTGTGTGAGTATGTGTAGAACAGACACACACACACACACACACACACACACACACACACACACACACACACACACACAGACACACACACACACACACAAACATAATACCCTACAAATAAAACATTAAATACATTACTTTTGCTGGAGTATGGAGTGACGTTGACCAAGCTGTGCCATACGATCATTCCTTGTTGCCAATACCTGCCACTCCTTGTCTCGCTGGCACTCCTCATATTCATGCATCTAGGGAGTAATTCACAGTTTTATTATTATTATTATTATTATTATTATTGGTCTTCTGTTTGGTCCTGTTGTTTCCTGGCATACTTTGGAGGAATCAAGGCACTCCAATGTATCAAACAATAATTAATATATACAGTACATACATAGACAGATAGGCAAAAGTACACACACACACACATACATACACATATACATAGACAGATAGGCAAAAGTACAGACACACACATACACACACACACACATACATACACACACACACACCTTGACTCGTTGCAATTGTTGTTCTCTGGTTGCTTGTATCACTTGTTTTTGTTCAGGAGTCATTCCCTTCCATCTGTAAATAACATAACAATAACAATAACAATAACATATAATTACAAGGGTATAACACACACACACACACACACACAGACAGACAGACAGACATAATATAACATTATTATTATTACTACTACTATTATTATTATTACTATTACTATTATCATTACTATTACTACGATTATTATTACTATTATTATTACTATTACTATTATTACTATTATTACTATTACTATTACTATTATTATTACTATTATTACTACTACGATTACTATTACTATTATTATTATTACTATTATTACTACTACTATTATTATTATTATTATTATTATTATTCTTACCTACCTATCAGTGAGTACTCTATGGGGTCCCAAGGCACTATGAGAGACACTGGGATCTTCAGTAAGTAAAGAACCCCACACTGCATTTTTCACCTCTTGTTCATCCTCTCGTCTCTCTCTCTGAAGTTGATTGTACCTCCTCGATGCTCTCTCCTTACTCTCACAATAACAAAGAAAATAGAGATAAATAGAGATAAATAATCTATATATTTAAATGAAGAGACTCTATATATCTAAATGAAAATAATCTATATATCTAAATGAAAATAATCTATATATCTAAATGAAAATAATCTATATATCTAAATGAAAATGATCTATATATCTAAATGAAAATGATCTATATATCTAAATGAAAATAATCTATATATCTAAATGAAAATAATCTATATATCTAAATGAAACTAATCTATATATCTAAATGAAAATAATCTGTATATCTAAATGAAAATGATCTATATATCTAAATGAAAATAATCTATATATCTAAATGAAAATAATCTATATATCTAAATGAAAATAATCTATATATCTAAATGAAAATAATCTATATATCTAAATGAAAATAATCTATATATATATATAAATGAAGAGAGTGTGTTTGTGTGTCATGGTATACAAATTGTCATGTGACCACCTACAGCGCCAGGAATTCACACACGGAAAGTGGACGTACACGAGGGGGGACAGAGGACATTTTCGTCACAAAAAAACACCCCACTAATTACTTAATTACACATACTTCACTTTTATGGTCTAGTAATATATAAATAAGTGAGTGAATGAATGAGTAAATAAGTGAGTGAGTGAGTGAGTGAGTAAGTAAGTAAGTAAGTGAGTGAGTGAGTAAGTGAGTGAGTGAGTGAGTAAGTAAGTAAGTAAGTGAGTGAGTGAGTGAGTGAGTAAGTGAGTGAGTGAGTGAATAAATAAATGAGTGAGTAAGTGAGTGAGTGAGTGAGTAAGTGAGTAAGTATAACCAACCAGATGTATATTATATTGTTGAATGGCTCGCCTCTCAGCTAATCTTAAATCTTCCTTCACTTCCTCCAAATGTTTACCTCTGGCCCTCACCTCACTCTCTGTTAACTCCTCCTCTCTGAAAACACACACACACACACATAATTATACACATATACATAATTATATACACACACACAGACACGTTTTTCAAAAGTTATAAAATTACTCTTGTTTTTATTATTATTATTATTATTATTATTATTATTATTATTATTATTATTATTATTATTATTATTATTTATATTATTATTATTATTATTATTATTATTATTATTATTATTATTATTATTATTATTATTATTATTATTATTATTATTATTATTATTATTATTATTATTATTATTATTTATATTATTATTATTATTATTATTTTTTTTTTTTTTTTTTTTTTTTTTTTCTCTTATTTAGTCTTACTTTTGTTTGTGTTTGTCTTGTTGTTGTTGTTGTTGTTTGTCGTTTGCTTGTTGTTTTAGCCACACGTTCATTTCTTTTCTTTGTTGTTTCTCTCGTTCTCCTTTGGCCAAGTCCTCACCTTCAAAACTGTGTGTGTGTATGTATGTATGTAAGAATTCATATACACGTTATTGTTGTTGTTGTTGTTGTTGTTGTTGTTGTTGTTGTTGTTTTCGAGGGTTTACAACATATAGAAAATGCATAGATGTAAGATGTACTTAACTGCAATACAACATTATTATTATTATTATTATTATTATTATTATTATTATTATTATGTTTGTTGTTTTGGTAATCGCAGAGTTACTTGGTAGACCATTCATTGCAGTACTTCCACAATATTGAATAACCTCTCTTTACAAATTTATATAAGAATTCCTGTGACTATGTTAAATTAACCTTTTATTATTAACATTATTACAATATATTGATAAAGTATAATAATAATAATAATGAAGGTTTGGGAGGGGAGACTGGGGGTGGGTGGGAATAAGGGGACAGTCTTTCTACCCACCCCAAGCCTGTCCCCCTATTCCCACACACCCTCAGTCCCCCCCTAAGCCTGCCCTTACTCCCACACCCCCTTATACTGACCTGACCTGACCTAATACTACTGACCTGAGTTGATACAAGGCAGAGGTCACGTGTTGATGTGAATTAAGGTCATATTCCCGTCTTCTCTCTGGTCTCTGTTCTTCCTTCCAGTATCTCCTTAACTCCTCCTTCTGTAGCGCCTCCTTCTGTAGTATATAATGTAATTTAATTTCCAGGGACACACACACACACACACACACGTTATATTATTTTTTATTATTATTATTTTTTTTTTTTTTTTTTTTTATTAATTTTTTACTTTTTGTTTTTTTATTGATTTTTTTTTTATTTATGTTTTTTTTTTTTTAATTAATTTATATCTCACCTGGTTATATTGATGGTTTAGTAATACTGCTGTTCTGTCTTGTCTGGCCATCACCTCCTCCACTTCACTCTCTCTCCTTCTCTCCCTTTCCTCCAATCGCTGCTTTTCCTCCACTTGCTCCTTCAAACCCTCCACATCCACCTGGAAAGAGGGAGGGAGTAAAATATTGGAGTATTCTGGTTACTCCTAAAGTGCATGGAGGAAACAGCATGGAATAGATTAATTTTAGGAGGTGTGGGAATAGGGTGGGTTTGGGGGGTGCGGGAATAGGGGACAGGCTTGTGGGTGGGGGGTTGAGGGGTGCGGGAATAAGGGGACAGGCTGTACACTACTTTTGTTTACATATATATACACACATATATAATACATTATTATACACACATACATAAACACACGCACACACACACACACATACACACACACACACACACCGCTATTGAAGTAGTACGTGGTTGGTGAATCCTGACGGCTCTCTCCTGAAGAAGGCCACGCCGGCGGGATATCTGTGCCTCCTCCCTTGACTCCAGCACCCATGATGGCAGAGTCGTGGGCGTGGGGCGGATGGAGGGCGTGGGAAGAGTCGTGGGCGTGTGTGTGGGCCGTGTCGTGGGCAAGGGTCGTGTGGGTTTGGGTGTGGGGCGTGTGGAGGGCATGGGACGGGTCGTGGGCGTGTGTGTGGGGCGTGTCGTGGGCGTGGGTCGTGTTGTGGGCGTGTGTGTGGGGCGTGTCGTGGGTGTGGGTCGTGTTGTGGGCGTGTGGGTGGGGCGTGGCGTGGGTGTGGGTCGTGTTGTGGGCATGGGATGGGTTGTGGATGTGTGTGGGGGGCGATTTGTAGGCATACTGTATAACTATCCCTTCACTATCCTTTCACCACCACCAACACTAACTATCCATTCACCACTACCACCACTACCCCTCACCACCACTACTACTACCACCACTAACTACCACAGTCCCTTCACTACCTCCCCTTCCCTGTATATGACTCATTGTGTATCTATAGTGTGTAGTTCGATAATGGAAGGAAAGGGAGAGGGGGAAAAGGAAAGAGGGAGGAAGGGAGAGAGGGGGAGAAGGGGGAGAGGAAAGGGGAAAAGGAAAGAAGGAGGAAAGGAAGAAGGGGGAGAAGGGGGAGAGGAAAGAAGGGAGGGAAGGGAGAAAAGGGGGGAGAGGAAAGAAGGAGGAAAGGAAGAAGGGGGAGAAGGGGGAGAGGAAAGAAGGGAGGGAAGGGAGAGAAAAGGAGAGGGGGGAGAGGAAAGAGGGACAGGTAAAAAGGGAGGGAGGAAGAAAAGAGAGATGGTTGAAAGTGTATGAAAAAAAAATTGGAGGCTTCTGATTCTTCCTGACCATGCCACGAAACAAACAACCTCCTTCCAGTGTGTGTGTGTGTGTGTTTGCATGGTGGAAACCCGACAATATTCTTTAGTCCAAAAGAGAGATATAGATGGGATGCATAAGAGAGAGAGAGAGAGAGAGAGAGAGAGAGAGAGAGAGAGAGATGTATAGTATAATATATAACTCTGTGCTTCATACTTAAAAAAAAAAAAAAAAGACACGATTATTTACTCTTGACAAATCAAACAAAAGCTAAGCGTTAGTTGGCAATACTAATTCAAAATGGCCGCCACTGAATTGGCAACACTGATTCAAGATGGCCGCCACTATCACAAGATGTTTACACTCATTATCACGACCATTAAGGCCTCTAATGACCTTAATTAACACACAGGTAATTAACACACCTGACTAATATTAAAGCACACACCTTAATGATTAATAATAAGTGTATAATTAATCAAATAACGCCTTGATAATGGTAATAAAAGGTTGATAAATGAAGCCGGTCAATTTTTTGTTGATAAAACGATGATTCCTCGTATGTAAACATTATATAATTATTGAGATATTATTATTTATTATTATTATTATAGAGTTATGATAGAGGATACTTGTGTAATAATACCCAAAATTTATTATTCTATAGTAGATAAATATTTATTGCTTAAAGTTTTGTTGCCTATAAACAAAAAATATGCTAACGTTAAAAGTTTGTGTTATTAATGTAAAAAAAAATATATATGGTAAAAGTTGCGTTCATGATAAAAATAAAATGAAATGCTAAAAGTTGTGATGTTAATGAATAAATAAAATGTATATGCTAAAATATGTGTTATAAATGAAAAAAATTCTAATATAAAAGTTGTGTTTCCAACGAATAAAAAATTATATGCTTAAAGATGTGTTGCCAATAAAAAATATATATATATATTCTACAAGTTATGTTGCCAATAAAAAAATATATGTATATTCTAAAAGTTGTGTTGCCAATAACAAAATATGGGTATTAGTGTCGAAGTGGACGTTACTGTATAATATATATTTTACTGTCATTACCCACTATTTTGGACTATTCTAACACACTTTTTTTCTATGGTTTTTCTTCCTCAAATGCCCCGTTTTCGAGATGTTATATTAGTTTGTCCAGGTTAGGTCCAGGTAGTCTGCTGTGGTCTAGGTTAGGTTAGGTCAGGTCAGGTCAGACTAGTTTCCAAATTATGTTTGTAAACGGGGCATTTCTGAGACAAACACCATAGATGAATATAGTGTAGTGTTTTAAAATAGTCCAAAATAGTGAATAATGATAATAATATATAAAATGATATGGTAAAATTTGTGTCGTGTGTTTCAGGTATTGCCGGTGCGTCACTTGAACCTTTTGGAGTACCAGAGTAAAGTGCTGCTGGACCAACACGGAGTCACGGTACAGAGGTTCCGCATCCTAGACTCACACGCCAATGCCGTCGCCGAGTCCAAAGACCTCGGTGAGTGAGTTACCGTAATGAGGAAATAATATGTTGGTAAATCTGGAGCAATTGATTCTCCTAAAGTTTTCCAAGCAACAATAGAACATCATTATTTTTGTTCATCTGGTCCTGTTTCCTGACATACTTTGGAGGAATCAAGGCACTCCAATGTATAAAGTGTACCCCTAAGATCGTGTATAAAATTAGAGGCTTCTGATTCCTCCTAACCATGTCATGTAACAAACAAGCTCCTTCCCTATAGGTGTGTGTGTTTCATGGCAATATTTTAGGTACTCATTTATCTCCAATTTTCTGACTACATCGCACACACGGTTTCTTATTGAAGTGTTCTAATTATTTTACAGATGCGGAAGAGTACATAGTGAAAGCACAGATATTATTATTATTATTATTATTTATTAAAGTGTTCTAATTATTTTACAGATGCTGAAGAGTTCGTAGTGAAAGCACAGATCTTGGCTGGTGGTCGAGGCAAGGGACACTTTGACAATGGCTTCAAAGGAGGAGTTCATCTTACCAAGGAGTAGGTAGTGTGTGTGTAGTGATAGTAGTTGTAGTAGTGGTAGTGGTAGTGGTAGTGGTGGTAGTATTAGTGGTAGTGGTAGTATTACCGGTGGTGGTAGTGGTGGTATTAGTGGTAGTGGTGGGGGTAGTGGTGGTGGTGCTTTGGCAGGTAAACAAGGCCATACCAAAGTATAAGATCATTATATTCTACGGTTATATCTTCACATATATATATAATTATGTTTTAATGACCTAATTGTCCTTCCAACAGCTGTAATGAGGTGTCCAGTTTGGTGGAGAAAATGGTGGGACACAAACTGATCACCAAACAAACCCCAAAGGACGGCATCTTGGTGAACAAAGTGATGGTGGCCGAGTCTGTTGACATCCTACGGGAGACTTACTTCTGTATACTCATGGACAGGTGAGAATTATACTGGCGTCCAGTATAATAAACCTTTTGGCTCTAACAACAATTATTTACTTTTAACCAGGACCTTTCAATATACAGTATATGCATTAATAATTCCCATGAACTCACTTTCACTCACATAATTAGCTATTTTTTTTTTCTTTTTTGTTACACATTTTTAAAAGAAACTCACCTTTTATTTATTGTACTTTTATTTTATTCCTTTTATTTTTATTCATATGTGTTTGATCTATTTCCTTATGTAATTTTTTCCCCCTGTGAGATATATATGTACTCTCTTAGCGTGTGAACTTTCTCCATACATAATTTCTTTCCCCCCCAAGAGAATACAACGGGCCAGTATTAATAGCAAGTCCTGATGGAGGTATGGACATCGAGGAAGTGGCAGAGAAAACCCCCGACCGCCTCCTCACCAAAGCCATTGATATTTTCGAGGGCATGACCGATGACTTGGCTCTGGAGGTGGCCGACTTCCTCAAGTTTGAAGGACCACTCAGACAAAAGGTGGGTTTTGTTCCGAGTGAAGGGCTACAGTCTGCCCCCAGGAATTAGTAAAGGGGTGTGGGAATAGGGGGACAGGCACCTTAATTTAAAGTGGCTTATAATAATGTAAATACAATGTAGTAGTACTTTTATTCTTAAGTGTAATTTATTATTATTAATAACTCGATGTGTTTCAGTGTGCCAAGGAAGTGAAAGGAATTTGGAACATGTTTCTGGGCGTGGATGCAACTCAGATCGAAATTAATCCACTCATTGAAACTCCACAAGGTCAAGTAGTGGCAGTTGATGCTAAGATACAATTTGATGATAATGCTGAGTTTAGGTAAGTGTGTGTGTAATAATAATAATAATAATAATAATAATAATATATGGTTTATTGATTTGTGGCAGCTGATAGGCTGAACATATACATATTACATTTATAATTATAATAAAATGAGGATGAATGATGGATACATGTATAAACATTAAATATAATAATAAATTGATTCCTGTGTGTATGTGTAGTATAGTGTGTTTCGTGTGTGGAGTATAGTGTGTGTGTGGAGTACAGTGTGTTTGTCTATGAAAGGAGAGAAGGGGTGAGAAAGTAATGTATTATGTATTTGTGTGTTACAGGCAGAAGGAGATCTTTGCCCAGGGAGACTTGAGTGAGAGTGATCCCAGAGAAGTAGAAGCTGCAGCACACAACCTTACTTATATACCCATGGATGGTAATATAGGATGTCTGGGTAAGTTGTTGTGGAGTTGTAAAGTTGTAGTACTGTAGATGGTAATATTTGGTTGTCCTTGTAAGTGATAGTTTTGATGGTGTTGAATATAGGTAATATATTTTTTTATTATTACCAGTACTTGAATAAAATGTACTTGAATATATGTAATATATTTTTTTATTATTATCAGTACTTGAATGTAGTTAATACATGTATATATTTTTTATTATTATCAGTACTGTACTTGAATGTCGTTAATAATTTTTGTTTATTATTATCAGTACATGTACTTGAATAAAATGTACTTGAATGAAGTTAAATATATTTTGTTTATTATTATTATTATTGTTGACAGTGAATGGTGCGGGTCTAGCCATGGCAACAATGGACATTATAAAGTTACACGGTGGTAATCCGGCCAACTTCCTGGATCTGGGCGGTGGTGTACAGGAACATCAGGTCCAAGAAGCATTACATATACTTACTGCAGGTTAGTCTATACATATAGTAATTAAAGGGGGTGTGGGAGTAGGGGACAGGCTTGGGGGAGGGAGTAGGGGACAAGTTTGGGGGGGTGCAGGGGCATAAGAGTAGGGGACAGGCTTGGGGGGGTATAAGGGACACTGTGTTTTAGTCAGAAAATTAGATGTAAATGAGTCCTTCAAATATTGCCACGAAACATGATCTAATATACCCACAATTACAGATAAAAATATGTTTATCAATATATGCATCTCCGTTGTTTGTCATTATCATGTCATAATAAATCTCTTTTAATTGGTAATAAAGTCTGTTCAAAACTTGTGTTCCTTTTGGCCTCTTATGCTTAGATAGATAGATAGATAGAAATACTGTAGATAGAATTAGATACATAGATAGAAATAGATAGATATATAGACAGATAGAAATAGCGATAGATAGACAGATAGAAATAGCTAGATAAATAGAGGCTAGTGGAACACAAATTTTGAACATTATATTTGATTAATCAACAGATGCATCGGTGAAGGCATTATTCGTCAACATCTTCGGTGGCATCGTCAACACCGCCACCATCGCCTCGGGTTTGGTGAAGGTGTTGAAGAATACAAAGATTGATATTCCCTTGGTGGTCAGGCTGGAAGGTGAGTACTCATCTTTTTATTTTGTATCTTTATTTTGTATTTTTTGTTTTTTATCTTGTGGTAATTTCACACCTATAGATACATTTATTACTCATTCAATATAAATTAACCAGTTGTATTTATTATATCCATCCTTGTATTATATACGAGTAATTCCTTTTCCATTTGGTCAAGCTAAATGATATTCCTTATTAATTCTGTTAAGCTAAATTATATTCCTTATTTATTCTGTTAAGCTAAAACAGTATTCCTTATATATTCTGTTAAGCTAAAACAGTATTCCTTATATATTCTGTCAAGCTAAAACAGTATTGCCAACACTACTACCCCATCCTTAAGCTAATAAAATTTAACTGCTACTCAGGTACCAATGTTGACGAGGCCAAGAGGATTCTAAAGGAGTCTGAGTTTGATATCCTGTCTGTCAGTGATCTGGACGAGGCAGCCAAGAAAGCCGTGGCAGCCATCAGTTAGTTAACGAACAAATTAGGCGTCGGGAAATATTTTTGGAGCAACTGAATACTCCAAACTATTCAGATTAGAAAAAGTCCTGGTGTCCTGTTGCTTGGAATAGTTTGGAGGAATCAATTACTCCAGATTTACCACCAACACTCTTCCATACCCACTTTAAACACAGGAGGAATAGGGGGACAGGCTTGTGGTGGGTAGAAAGCCTGTCCCCCTATTCCTGCACCCCCCCTAACCCCCCGCCAAGCCTGTCCCCCTATTCCCACACCCCCTTAATGTAATTTTAAAGAGGGATCTCTGTTTCTAAGATAGGAGTGTCAAACTCATTTACCCCAGCGAGCCACATTTAATTAGAATATACAGTACGCGGGCCAGATAATTATGAACAAATTGATACCATTTATTAAGAAAATACTGTAATAATAATGGATTAATGAAAATTATGATAAAGAAAGGTAAATTTTATCTGGATTAATGAAAATTATGATAAAGAAAGGTAAATTCTATCTGGATTAATGAAAATTATGATAAAGAAAGGTAAATTCTATCTGGATTAATGAAAATTATGATAAAGAAAGGTAAATTCTATCTGGATTAATGAAAATTATGATAAAGAAAGGTAAATTTTATCTGGATTAATGAAAATTATGATAAAGAAAGGTAAATTTTATCTGGATTAATGAAAATTATGATAAAGAAAGGTAAATTCTATCTGGATTAATGAAAATTATGATAAAGAAAGGTAAATTCTATCTGGATTAATGAAAATTATGATAAAGAAAGGTAAATTCTATCTGGATTAATGAAAATTATGATAAAGAAAGGTAAATTCTATCTGGATTAATGAAAATTATGATAAAGAAAGGTAAATTCTATCTGGATTAATGAAAATTATGATAAAGAAAGGTAAATTCTATCTGGATTAATGAAAATTATGATAAAGAAAGGTAAATTCTATCTGGATTAATGAAAATTATGATAAAGAAAGGTAAATTCTATCTGGATTAATGAAAATTATGATAAAGAAAGGTAAATTCTATCTGGATTAATGAAAATTATGATAAAGAAAGGTAAATTCTATCTGGATTAATGAAAATTATGATAAAGAAAGGTAAATTCTATCTGGATTAATGAAAATTATGATAAAGAAAGGTAAATTCTATCTGGATTAATGAAAATTATGATAAAGAAAGGTAAATTCTATCTGGATTAATGAAAATTATGATAAAGAAAGGTAAATTCTATCTGCACTTGTGTTTACATGTAAAGTTATAAACGAAAATGGAAGTCGACTGTCTGAAGCAGAAAATGTGCCTGAGGCCTCATAGATGTGTGGACCATGGGCTGTGTTTGACATCCCTGTTCTAAGGAAACTGTGGACAACATTTTGCTTTGGTGCTAGTGGTGTCAAGATATCTTAGGCTGGTAGTACAGTATTAAACATTATCTCCGACGAAAACTATGGGAACGCAGCTACAAAGAATATTCTCGTCAAAGATAACATTTAGTACTACCAGCCTCAGTGCCTTTGTCTGCAATGTGACTGTTTTATTTTTGTAAACATGGGGAATATAACAATGCGTACTTAGGTGTAAAATGGGTTGATGAAGGGACCCTGTGATGTAGTCAGAAAATTGGAGATAGACGTGTCCTTCAAATATTGCCACGAAACAAAAAAACACACACACACACACACACACCTATATGGAAGGAGCTTGTTTCATGATATGGTATAAAGGAATCAGAAGCCTCCAATACACATACACGAAACACCACAGGGTCCTAAAATATTTATATGGCCGTTTTTCTATTTGCCAAGATGGAAGTTACGTGTAGAATGGGTGGAATTTTGAAGTATTTTATATTATGTTGTCTGTTCAAAGAGAAAAGATTATTGACGGTATATTGGGGAGTTACTGAATCTCTGAGATCATTTGTGTGGTGGAATCAGTGGCCCTTAAATGTACCTAAAATATATTCTTTCTTTCTTTAAGATTTTAACAATTTCCCTTAATTTTATATGATAATTGGGTTAATATTAATTGTTTATTGATACAAATATGTTATCTATATATTTGTTCATTCCATATTGTGTAATAATAATGGTCTGGGGGTGAAATTGAGGCTGAATGAAGTAAATTGGTTCTTTTTGACATGTTTATTTGCGGATGACACTGCTGATGGCTGAGAGTGAAAGGAATTTACAGAGATTGGTGGACGAATTTCAGTCCGTATGTAAACGAAGGAAACTGAAGGTGAATGTGGGTAAAAGTAAAGTGATGTACAGAGTTAATAAATTGTTATACATTTACATTAGATGTGTATATATATAGTCACTCTAACCTATTTTATATTTAAAGTGTAAAGAACTAACTATAGGATTAATTTAGGGACCCTGTGGTATATTACAAAATTGGAGGTAAATGAGTCCTTCAAATTTTGCCACGAAACACCACCTCTATAGAAAAAGCTTCTATCTATCTATCTATCTATCTATCTATCTATCACCTTAAAATTAATCTATTCTTCCTCACTCTATAATATAGGGTGTTACAAACTTAAGCCTAATACGAGGTCTTATGTCATACTCAGTTAATCAGATATATAAATAAATAAATAAAGGAATGTTGGGGGAGAATGATATGAGAATTATTTCCGCTGTGTACAAATATAATGAGAGAAACACATGATATCAACTTATAAATCGATGGAAGTTGTATGCATTTTGTATGAGTGGTGTGAGCGATATGATCAATCTCTCTCAATGATAAGTGAATATATTATTAGATTACACGCATATCACAATCGATAATAACCATCTATTGTAAGTTAGGCAAAACCCAAAACCCATTCACGATGATATAATTATTTTCTCTACTATAGTCTGTTCAAAAGTTGTGTTCCACTAGCCTCTATCTATCTAGCTATTTCTATCTATCTATTTCTATCTACCTATCTAACTATATATATTTATCTATTTCTATCTATCTATCTATCTATTTCTATCTATCTAAGCATAAGAGGCCAAAAGGAACACAAATTTTGAACAGACTGTAGTAAGGCCGTGGTCAGGGAGGTAATACAAACTGCCAGACGTACGAGTAATTAACAAGATCACAAAAATTATATGTATAAGATATGACGGGAGGCATTTTTAATTACCAGCTAGTCCATTACAAGTTTGGTTAATTTATGAATACAAGGTGAATAATAAACGCTTTATACGAGAATTGTGGTAAGTGGATAATGTATATGGCAGTATGTGTAATATTTGGAACAGTTACCAACGTCCATTTATATTTCTCAATAATACAGGGAAGCAGATTGAGTTTATCAAGAATATATATATGAATACACATCCTGGTATTATATAGAACAAATACACAAGATGAAATGTATTGATAAAGATAATTTGCTGTATATATCGATAAGGAGGCGTGGCACGTGTTGGATCAGCTGATATGGAAAGTCTGAGTACAGTGTTGCCAATGTGGAAGTTTTACCGCCCCACATAATCATACTGGCTATACTGCAACATAGGAATTGGGTAATTTTATATATTGCACTTGCATTCATATAATTATACAGTATGTATGTGTGTGCTTTTAAATCAAAGGGAGATTGTAACGGCAACCTTTATGCTATATGTATACCATTGATCATAATCCAGGTTACATATATATTATAGAAATTCATATGCAATCTAACGACACCAATAAACAGACTAGACTAAATCAACACAAACTTGCTCGCCATTGACCCCAAAGTGAAGATAACTAACACGTGTTACAAGATCATAACTACCATTTACAGTAATGTAAGGGTTTTTACTAGTGGGCGGATTATCAGTTTCTTGGGCGTGATAATAGATGCAATAAGAACTCTCACATCTGCTGGCAACACTGCTACACCTCCAACAACAACAACAACGTCTGGAAAGTTAGTAGTGACTAGAGTTGTCAGTTGTACTTGAGCCTAACTGGAAGTAACAGCCAGTAAGGTGGACAAGTATATTCCAGGTAGACTAAGTAATCAAACTGGGTAACACGTGTGTAGTGTGTGGTGTTGTATCTGGAGATCAACAGGGAAACCTTATCACCTCCATCACAACCCCTCACCTCAACAGCAACGTCAGCAGTAACACCGCAAGCGCTGTCAACATGTCCCGTTCACTTGTCAAGTCAGATTCAACCGCGGCGGAAGAGATGCTGTCTCTCCTGCGGCAGAGTCTCAAATCATGCCAGACTCCAGGCGAGACAAACTTCGAAGCTTCGGCTCCCCATGTGTTTGTGATCATGGGAGCTTCGGGTGACCTGGCCAAGAAGAAGATTTACCCAACAGTTTGGTGGTTGTACAGAGATCGTTTGGTTCCCGAGAACACCATATTCGTAGGTTACGCCCGCTCTGATCTGACGCTGAAGCAAGTCAGAGAAAAGTGTGAACCCTACATGAAGGTAAAAGAGTCAGAACAGGAACGATACGAACAATTCTGGGAGTTGAACCACTATGTCAGGGGTTCGTATGACACCCGACGAGACTTTGAACTTCTCAACCAAGAAATGACCAAAGTGGGAACCGATCGAGCCAACCGAATATTCTACCTGGCTCTACCACCATCCGTATTTGACATCGTGACTAGCAATATCAAAAAATGTTGTATGGCGACTAAAAATGGCTGGACAAGAATCATCATTGAGAAACCATTTGGACGAGATTCTGAATCCTCGTCCAAGTTATCGAATCATCTGGCCAGTTTATTCAAAGAGGAAGAACTATATCGTATTGATCATTACTTAGGCAAGGAAATGGTACAAAATCTTATGTCACTAAGGTAAGTCAATATTGTTTCTCATTCTTGTGACACACTGTAACACACACACACGCATATACTTCCTCGTAAGGTAGGTCAATATTGTTCTCATTCTTGTGACACACTGTAACACACACACACGCATACACACATCCTCGGTTTTATTTATCAACACGCACACACACAGGCAGAAACACACACACAGGCAGAACCACACACACATATACACATACTTCCTCAGTTTTATTTACCAACAAACACACACACACACAATTCCTCAGTGTTGTTTACCAATAATTTTATGGAATACGGTAACGGAAATTTTGAAATGTGTGTGAGCCCATAGCTGAGTATTATTGATTTCATGTTTTGCATTTTAATCAGGGAAAGAGGGGAAGAGTGTTTGTGTTATGGTAGCTCTCTCTGTCTGACTCTCTCTCTCTCTCTCTCTCTCTCTCTCTCTGTTGCATAAGGCCTTCACAAGTAGCCTAATAGCCTAGCCTACGGTATAGCCTAGTCAGCTGAGGTTTATTGCTTGTTATAGCCTAGTGTTATATCGTCTTACTTGTTATTATATGTTATTATCTGTTATTAAGTTGATGGTTGTACAATGTTAGGTTAATTAAGGGGGTGTGGGAATAGGGGGACAGGCTTGGGGGGAGGGGGGTTAGGGGGTGCGAGAGTAGGGGGACGGGAGGTGCGGGAATAGGTTACAGGCTTTCTACCCCCCGCCCCCCTCAGCCCTCCGTACTTCGACAACGCAACCACACACACACACACACACGAAAGAAAAATAATGGTGAAACTACACACACACACACACACACATTAACTCAAGGCTAAACATTGGTCGGCGGTCTCGTGGGCTTTCACACACACACACACACACATTCGTAAAACTAGTAATCTGGACAAAATTACACACCCACACACTCACACATTTGCAAAGCTAAACTCTGTTCAAAACTTGGGTTCCTTTTGGCCTCTTATGCTTAGATAGATAAATAGATAGATATAAATAGATAGATATATAGCTAGATAGCAATAACGATAGATAGACAGATAGAAATAGCTAGCTAGATAGAGGCTAGTGGAACACAAATTTTGAACAGACAATATAGTAATCTACTGAAAAAAAAGGTAAAAGGTGTAATTTGAAGCTTGCATGTGTAAAATTGTGAAATATTAGAGTACGTAAACTTTTACATTGGTGAGTGAGTGATGAAATAAGATGTAAGGTAGTGAATGGGATTATGGGAGCAAGGTTAGGCTAGTCAGTTAGTTAGTTAGTTAGTTAGTTTGTTTGTTAGTTGGTTTGTTGGTTGGTTAGTTGGTTGGTTGGTTGGTTAGTTAGTTAGTCAATCAATCCATCAGACAGTCAGTTGTTGTTGTTGTTGTTGTGTGGTATTAATATTGATCAGTCATTGAGTACGATTGAATAAGTGATTAATATAATGTATACTGTCATCTTCTCTTATCATTATTATTATTATTATTATTATTATTTTCTCTCCTCTTCTCTTCCTTATCATTATTATTATTATTATTATTATTATTATCATCATTATTATTATTATTATCATCATTATTATTATTGTTATTATCATTATTATTATAACGATTATTATTATTATTCTCTTATCTTCTTCATTATGATATAATAATTAGGAGGAAGAGAATATAATAATAATAATAATAATAATAATAATAATAATAATGATTAGGAAAAGATAATAATAATAATTCCCACTTGGTCACTGAATAACTAACACACGGTGACTTGCAAATCTTATACAAACGGTGTGGTTGTTGTTGTTGTTGTTGTGGTGGTGGTGGTGGATACAAACATTTTACACAGTCACTCACACAAGATGAAAAAATATATATATCTAATCCTGTATTTTTTGAGAGAGAGAGAGAGAGAGAGAGAGATAATGTAACTTGTGCACCATTTCAAGTTTATAAGGAGAGAGAAAGAGAGAGAATATGAGAGAGAGAGAGAGAGAGAGAGAGAGAACGAGAAAGAGAGAACGAGAGACAGACAGACAGACAGACAGACAGACAGACAGACAGACAGACAGACAGACAGACAGAGAATATAATGATCTTATATTATTATTAATGAGAATAACCTTGTGTCATCAATAATTCAATAACAATAGCAGTAATAATAATAATAATATATACAGTAATTTTATTAATGTGTTTATCAAGGTTAAGAAAGACTTTACGTATACGAAGGTCATAATAAAAACATTTGAAATTACGATAGTCACTTTATATGAGTTTAATAATAATAATAATAATAATAATAATAATAATAATATCTGCCTTAATTCCCTCCATTTCTATCCATCCTCCTCTGCCACTCTCTCTCTCTCTCTCTCTCTCTCTCTCTCTCTCTAAATAAATGGTTCCCTGAAGTGTTAATCAATACACCTACAGTACTGCTATATGCCACGTCAATGACACACCTACCATATCACCCCTCCAATGTGTGTGTGTGTGTGTGTGTGTGTAAGTTCTTCCTTTGTGTCTGTGTGTGTGTGTGTGTGAGTAATAATTTCTTCCCTGTGTGTGTAATAATGATAGAGAGTGGTGGTAGTGGTACAGAAATTAGTGTTAGTGGTGAGAGAGAGAGAGAGAGAGAGAGAGAGAGAGAGAGAGAGAGAGAGAGTAGTAGTAGGTAGTGGTGGGGATTAGTCAACAATAGACTAATAAAATACTGTAATATACTTTTCAAAATAATTATTCAAATATTTACATTATTTTCATTTCACTCGCACAGGTTCGGGAATCGGATCTTCGGACCGACGTGGAACCGTGACAACATCGCCTCTGTGTTTATATCGTTCAAGGAGCCGTTCGGTACCCAAGGTCGTGGTGGTTACTTCGATGAGTTTGGTATTATTCGTGACGTGATGCAGAACCACTTACTTCAGATTCTGTGCCTTGTGGCCATGGAAAAGCCTTGTTCTACAGCAGCCGACGATATCAGAGACGAAAAGGTATGTACGCTACGAAATGATGTGTAAAAATTGATGATAAACAGAAGGAATAGATAATAAACAGAAGGTAAATACACAACGAAATGCTGTGTAAAAATAGATAATAAACAGAAGGTTATGTACACAACGAAATGCTGTGTAAAAATTGATAATAAACAGAAGGTAAATACACAACGAAATGCTGTGTAAAAATAGATGATAAACAGAAGGTAAATACACAACGAAATGATGTTTAAAAATTGATAATAAACAGAAGGTATGTACAGTTGCCAAAAAAGGTACTGCGACAATTATCTATTAATACAACATTAAATATGTAAATAAGAGAAAGAAGTGGTTACGTGGTTCTGGTAACAGTGGTGGGTTGTTTGGTAATTACTGGTGGATGTTAATGTTGGTGGTGATGGTTGAGGTGTGGTAATAATTATTGTGGTGGTGTTGGAAGGCAAAGTTTCTCTCTCTCTCTCTCTCTCTCTCTCTCTACGACTATCACTGGGGAGACATTCATTCTCTACCAGTAACCTTCTAATCAGATCACCCCGTGTGTACCGTAAGGTGTGTTGTGGTCTGTGATTCTATGTAACTCTATGTAACTCTCAAATCTAGTGTCACCGCTACCACTACCCTCTCTCTATCACCACCACCACTACCACTAATTTCTCTACCACTATCACTACTCTGTCTCTATCACCACTACCACTACTCTATCACCACTACCACTACTCCTTCTATCACCCACTACCACTACTCTCTCCACTACCAACACTAGGCTACCACTATCACCAACATCCGTTTCCCTTCTCACTAGGCTACGAACCTTTACATTATAATCTCCTTCTATACTCCTATCATACCTCGTTAAATCGTGTATGAGAAAAAATGGAGGCTTCTGATTCCTCCTGACTATGCCACGAAACAAACAACCTCCTTCCATTTAAGTGTGTGTGTGTGTGTGTGTGTTTCGTGGCAATATTTGAAGGACTTTTTTATCTCCATTTTTTTTTTCTGGGTACACTCATTATTTTTATTTTCTTAACACCCTCTACCCTTTCTTTATTTTTTTCACTCTTTACTTGTGTGTGTGTGTGTAAGTGAGAAAGAAAGAGAAAAAAAGAGAGATTGTTCAGTGTGTGTGTGCGTGTTTGAGAAAGAGAGAGAGAGTGATTCAGTGTGTGTGTGTAAAGTGTTCCATAAGAGAGAGAGAGCGCTATTCAGTGTGTGTGTATGTGTGTGTGTAAAGTGTTCCGAGAGAGAGAGAGAGAGAGAGATTCAGTGTGTATGTGTGTGTGTTGGGATTCCCTTGATGTAGCCAGCCAGGGAGGGTGGAAAATGCACACACACACACAGACACAGGAAGGGAAGGAGGGAAAATTATTGTCCTGTTGTGTTCGGGGAGTTTACATTTTCTTCCTACATTTTTTTCCTGCTTTCCTTCTCTTTATCTTTATTTTCCTTGTGTGTTCTTTCTTTCTTTTCCTATTTTCCTTCCTTTTTTATTTTCCTTCTTTCTCTTTTTTTCCTCCTTCTCTTCTCTTATCTTTATTTTCCTTGTATGTTCTTTCTTTTCCTATTTTCCTTCTCTTCTTTATTTTCTTCTTTCTTATAATTATGTAAACAAATACACACATACAAACACACAGGCACTATTTTGATATTTTATCTGTTACTGTGTGTGTGTATGTGTCTCTTTTGTTTGCTGTTGCTGTGTGTGTGTGTGTGTGTGTCATTAGGCTGCTTGTTGCTGTGTGTGTGTGTCTTTATTCTGTTTGCTGTTGCTGTGTGTGTGTGTGTGTGTGTGTGACATTATGCTGGCTGTTTGTTGCTCTGTTTGTATGTGTGGCAATATGCTATTTATTGTTGCTATGTGTGTGTTTGTTCATTTACATACATACAAACATCAGACGTGTGTGTGAACTTTAGGGCCGCTACCGCCACCGCCGCCGCCGCCGTAGTTTTTTAATATTTTTTTTTTTTTTTTTTTTTAAATAATATATATATATATATTTTTTTTTATTAACTTTTTTTTATTATTATTATTTTTTATTTATTATATTTTTTTTTATTTATTAATTTTTTCGTCGTCGTCGTCGCCGCCGCCCCGCCGCCACCGTCCCGCCACCACCGTCCCGCCACCGCCGCCTTCACCGTCGCAAGTCTTCAACAAAAGATCATATCAAGAGACTTCTAGTTGGTCTCATCTTATTCGTTTCTTAATTCTGCATCTTTTGGTATATAATACATGCAACTTAGGACACAAATTTGCTTCATAATATGAGAAAAGTGAAGGAAAAGTTGACCAATTTGTAGTATTTTCTTACGACTTTGTTTACAAACTTTCTTTTGTTTCTGCCCAATCCGTATCTGGACGACGAGAACACAGATTCTACGTATTGGGTCAGTTCACGTCACTGAAACCAAGCGCTCCCAAGACGGTCTTGGTACCCCAATCCTCCGCTTGGACCACCAGATGACGTCTTAAAAGAGAGAGAGAGAGAGAGAGAGAGAGAGAAAAACCATGTTGCTACATTTGTAAGATCACTGACGAAACTACTCCCAAGGTCTGTGTGTGTGTGTGTGTGTGTGTTATGATTTTATTTTATTTAGGTTGTGTGTGGATGGATGAAGGTCTGTGTGTGTGTGTGTTATTATTTTATTTTATGTAGGTTTGTGTATGGATTAATGAAACCTTATATTTAACGTAATAATACATTTATTTATTCATATATTTAACATACTCATATATTTAACATACTCATATATTTAATTATATATTCTATATTTATTAAACATTCATACATTTAATTACCTTAATTATTTATTCATAAAATTAACATAATCATACATTTATTATATTTTATACATATATTTACATACATACATCCATTCATTCATTTTACATACATACATACATTCAATTATTTTACATCCATCCATCCATCATACATACATACATTCAATTATTTTACATACATACATACATTCAACTATTTTACATACATACATTTAACGGACATCATCTACCCTATTAGTCCGTTATATCGAGGTTTAACTGTACATCCATTCTATTATTTTACATACATACTCCTCTCTCTCCTCCCCCCCTCTCCCCCACCCCCTCCTCTTTCCCCCTCTCCTCCCTTTTCTCTCCCTCTCTTCCCCTCATCTCTCTCTCTCTCTCTCCTCTCCATTCCATTATTTTACATACATACATCCAACCATTCATTTATTTCAGGTCAAAGTGCTTAAATCAATGGATGAACTGAAGATGGATGACGTGGTGTTGGGCCAATACGTGGGTGATCCGGAGGGTGAGGGTGAAGCCAAAGAAGGATACCTGGATGACCCAACAGTACCCCAAGGATCATCCACACCAACCTATGCCCTGGCTGTCACCAAGATAAACAATGAAAGATGGGATGGTGTACCTTTCATTCTTAGATGTGGTAAGTGTGTGTGTGTGTTTATTGAGATTATGTGTGTGTGTGTGTTTAAGGGATGGTTGTGTGTGTCTTTTATTCTCAGATGTGGTGAGTTTGTTTATTGTGTGTGTGTGTGTGTGTGTGCCAAAAACATGGTGTTACTAAATTCGTTTCGCTCTGATAATACTTCATAATTCCTTTAATGATCAACCAGACCACTTTCTCTCCCTCCTTCCCCCCTCCCCTCTCCCTGTCTCCCCCTCCTCTCTTCCTCTCCCTGTCCCACTCCCCCTCCCTCTCTCCCCCTTCCCCTCCTCTCTCTCTCTCTCCTCTCCCTCCCTCCCCTCTCTCAGAGAAAGAGAGAATGGCGTGAAGTAAGTTACAAGGATGTGTGTGTGGAGAGAGAGAGAGAGAAAGTGTGTAGAGAGAGAGAATACATAATGTGAAGGAAATTACAAGGATGTGTGTGTATGTATGTATGTGTGTATAGAGAGAGAGTGAGTAAGAGTGAGTTACCAGGGAGTGTAGAGGCTGTGTAATATGTCATTGTGAAGTGAGAGTGTGAATACTGAAGGTTAAGTTAGACAACAGTACTGGAAAGTGTATTAGCACATACATACACACACACACACATACACATCCACCCTCACATTCACACACACACACACTCCTTCTCACACACACACATACACCCTCACATTCACACTCACACACTTCTTGAATACGTAAGGATGGAAGAAAGAAACATTTGAGCGTGTGTGTGTGTATGTGTGAGTGTGTGTGTGTGTATATATATGTGGAATGTATGTGTGGGCGTGTATATATATATATGTGTGTGTGTGGGTGTGAAAGCAAGCAAGCCAGTTTCAAATTTCTGGGTGTGGCAAAACATGAAGTGAGTTTAAGTAAGGCAAAGAAATGGTCTGGTCAGGTATGTGTGTGTGTGTGTGTGTAGAAAGTTAGACCGGACTGAGAGAGAGAGAGAGAGAGAGAGAGAACTGGAAGAGAGAAAGAGAAAGAGAACTGGAAGAGAGAGAGAGAGACTGAGAAAGAAAGAGAGAACTGGGAGAGGAAGTGAGAGAGAGAAAGAACTGGGAAAGGAAGTGAGAGAGAGAGAGAAAGAGAGAGAGAGACTGGGAAAAAGAGAGAGAGAGAGAGAGAGAGAGAGAGAATCAGTTAGTGTTGTAATTCCCTTTTGTTACATTGGAGTGCCTTGATTCCTCCAAAGTATGCCAGGAAACAACAGGACACACAGATGAACAAATATAATGGTGTTTGTTCTGTTGTTGCTTGGAATAGTTTGGAGGATTCAGTTGCTCCAGATTTACTTTTTACCTTTAACACACTTTACAACACATTTACACACTTCACAACACATTTAAAACACACACACATACATACATACATACACACACACAGACATACAATCTACCATTACCTTAAAACACACACACAATCTACCATTAACACACATACATACATACACACACACACACTCTATCATTACCTTACTCAACACACACACACACACCACTTTCCCCCCTCCTCTCTGACAGCGTACTAAATTCTCTCTCTCTCTCTCTCTCTCTCTCTCTCTCTCTCTCTCTCTCTCTCCCCTTCACTTCCTTCCTTTTTCCTTCATACTTGCTATTCCTCTTTCATTTCCTTCCTTTTCCTTCGTGTTTATTGTCTCCTCCTCTTCCTCCTTCTCCTTCTTCATTTCCTTTTCCTTCGTGTTTATTGTCTCTCCTTCACTTCCTTCTTCTCTATCGTGGTGTAAATTATTTTTCTGACCCCAAACAATATAATTTCTTCACCCTTTCAGTTCTTACATTTTCACTTCACCCCCACACACACACACCCACGACTACCCCCTCCACCCACACCCACCCACGACTACCCCTACCTCAACCCCCCTCCCTCCCTTTCCCTTATTACCTCATCCCCTTCCCCCCCTACCTCATTCCTCCTCCCTCTATCATTACATTTTCCCTCTCCTCCCCTCCCCTCCCCTCCCCTCCCCTCCCCTCCCCCACTCATTCCCCACTCATTCCCCCTCCCTCACTCATTCCCCCTCCCTATATCATTAAATTTCCCTCCCCTCCCCTCCACTCCCTCACTCTCTTTCACAATAAACTCACGGAGAGAGAGAGAGAGAGTGTGTGTGTGTGTGTGTGTGTGTGTTGCAACTTGAAAGAGGAGTTGTGTGTATTGTGTTTCTGGTGTTTTGTTGTTGTGTACTCGAGTGTGTAGGGTGTTTTTTGTTTGTGTTTTTTTGTAGTAGTGGTGATAGTAGTAGTAGTAGTGATAGTAGTAGTAGTAATGATAGTAGTAGTAGTAATGATAGTAGTAGTAGTAGTGGTAGTGATGGTGATAATAATAATAGTAGTAGTGATGGAATACTAACACAATACCCCCCCCCTCTCCCCCCCCCACACACACACACACAGGTAAGGCCCTGAATGAACGTAAGGCCGAGGTTCGGATCCAATATCGCGACATCGCCGGTGACATTTTCCACGGTCAGACCAAGAGGAACGAACTGGTCATCAGAGTACAGCCCGGGGAAGCCATCTATTGTAAGGTGAGATAGGAGAGAGAGGCAATATTTTATCTTTTATTATTATTATTATTTTTTATTATTATTTTTTTTTTTATTATTATTATTATTTTTTATTATTTCTTTATTTTTTTATTATTATTATTTTTTATTAACTTATTATTGCAAGTGATTCTGTATTTTATCTTTTATTATTATTATTATTATTATTATTTTTTTTTTTTTTTTTATTACATCATTAGTATAAGGTCAGGCAGGAGAGCGAGGCAATATTTTATCTTTTATTATCATTATTATTATTTTTTATGAAGTCAGGCAGGAGAGCAAGTCAATATTTTATCTTTTATTGTTATTATTTATTTTATTAACTCATTATTGCCAGCGATTCTGTGTTTATTTATTTTTATCCCCCCCCCTTCCCCCCCCACAGGTAATGACCAAGACGCCAGGTATGTCGTTCGGACTTGAGGAGACGGAACTTGACCTGACGTACGGGTCGAGGTACAAGGGAGCCAAATTACCCGACGCTTACGAGAGGCTCATACTGGACGTGTTTTGTGGCTCACAGATGCACTTTGTTAGGTGAGTGGTTAGTGGTTAGTGGTGGTTTGTTTGTGAGTGGTGGTAGTGGTAGTGGTTAATGTGAGTGGTATTTGTGGTGGTGGTTAGTGGTTAATGTGAGTTGTATTTGTAGTGGTTAATCAATCAATAATCAATAATAAATAATCAATCAATAATCAATCAATAAAACAACAACAATAATAGCAATAACAACAACAATAATAACAACAGCATACTCTAATTAATATACTGTAATCATTTTCATTGTTTTATATCATCAATAATCAATCAATAATCAATCAATAATCATAATCTGACACACACACAGGAGTGACGTACTTGCCGATAAATCAATAATCAATCAATAATCAATCAATAGTCAATCAAATAATCAATCAATAATTAATCAATAATCATAATCTGACACACACACACACACAGGAGTGACGAACTTGCCGAGGCTTGGCGGGTTTTCACACCACTGCTCCACAAGATTCAAAACGACAAACCCAAACCCATCCCTTACAAGTACGGGTCGAGAGGACCGGAGGAAGCCGACAAGAAGCTGGCCGAGAACAACTTCAAATATTCCGGTTCCTACAAGTGGTTCAAGCCGAGTCATATGTAGTGTGTGTGTATCAACGAGTCGAATTGAATTTATTTTTTAGTATGACTGATGAGTGTGGAGACTGAATATTTAAATGTTCTACTATGTATGTATGTACAGTTGCCAAAAAAGGTATTGCGACAACTATCTATTGATACAACATTGAATATATTAATGTCCATAGTTGTTTGTAGGGATTATAAGTATGTATTACAGAAGGATATGTATATTTCCTTCTGTTATACATGCTATATTATAAGTATGTATTACAGAAGGATATGTATATTTCCTTCTGTTATACATGTTTATAGTCCATACAAATAGTTGTGGATATTACTAGGGTTAAAGTTCTATCAAGATTTGTCGCAATAACTTTTTTGGCAACTGTATGTATGACAGTGTGAAGGAGTGAGGTCACATTTTTAGTATGATTGGGATATAAGAGTGAGACATGTATCATTTTATAGTATGAAGCATTTGGGGAATTTAGTGTTTAATTAAGGGTATGGTATACTTTTGTTAGATTGGAGTGCCTTGATTCCTCCCAACTATGCCAGGAAACACGACCAGATGAATAAAAATAATGGTGTTCTGTTGCTTGGAATAGTTTGGAGGAAATGCTTGCTCCAGAAATACCAACACTGTACTATTCCCTTTAATTAACTACAGTATGGACAATTACTGACCAAATGTTGTACAGTTGTCAAAAAAGGTATTGCAACAACTATTGATACAACTTTAAATATATTAATGTTCATAGTTGTTTGTAGGGATTATAAGTATGTATTACAGAAGGATATGTATATTTCCTTCTGTTATACATGTTTATAAGTATGTATTACAGAAGGATATGTATATTTCCTTCTGTTATACATGCTTATAGTCCATACAAATAGTTGTGGATATTACTAGGGTTAAAGTTCTATCAAGATTTGTCGCAATACCTTTTTGGCAACAGAAAAATAATTACACTGAATATAAATACATTCCAGAATAGACAAATCAAACTGTCCATATAATCATTCCTAATATTTTTAAAGATGTTTATTAAGAGGGTGTGGGAATAGGGAACAGGCTTGGGGGGGTGCGGGAGTATGGGAACATATGTACTCCCGCACCCCCCAAAACCCCCCCCAAGCCTGTCCCCTTATTCCCACACCCCCTTAATTAAAGACAATGGAATAGCAACTATATTTTTATGATTACAGTATTATGTAATTACAGTAAAGTAGAATATTACAGTATATGTAATTACAGTAACGTAGAATACACAATACAGTATACTTTCTCACATTGACTAAGTTACAGGAAAGAGTTTGATTTACGATAATTTTGTAATTTGATATTGTGTTTGAGTACAGTACGTAGTAGTATTGTATTTTTATAATGGATTTACAGAGAAAATATAATGTACGTCAGTATTATTTTGTTTTTATTACCCCCCCACCCCAAAAAAATATATATAAGTTTATTTGGTTACTAAACTACAATAAGGAATAAATATGGAAGTCTTTTTAATGAGAAAAATTTGATTATCCATAACGTTTAATTATCTATTATATTATAATACAGTATCTCATAAAGGAAGACAATTATATCATGTGTTTTAATAATAAATCGATGTACTGCAGGAGATTTAACCAGAACTTGCCAGTTAATGTAACCTAATTATAATAGAAAAAAAAATGAGTCAGAGGTGGTGTTGAAAAGTTCGTTCATATAGCATTGGGTGAGGACCGAAGGGGTGACCAATCCTTTAATTAAAACACTGTCCTAACGCATCATCATAATACAGTACAGTACAGGGGACTAATAAAGCCGTTGTTACACTGCGGCTCCACCGCTGCGGCCTCGCCGTAGTGTCGGAGCCGCAAATCCTGTACCGTGTTGACTTAGCACGCCGAGCAGTGGTGTTAATTAAGCACAATTTGTATTAATATAAGTACATATAACAAATTACTATGTGTTATCAACATTCTCCGCCGCATAGTGTTACAAAAGCCTAATTATTATGATATGAGCTACCCATGAAATTTATTAACACGATGGTAATGAAAGCTAGAAGAGATTATATATATATCCCAAACGAATAGAGAGATAGTTTAATGATACCCTATTGTCAAAGAAAAAGAAGACATCCACCACTCAGAGTTGTAATAATTATACAGGAATAAAGTTAATAATAATAATAATAATAAAAATAATAATAATAATAATAATAATAATAAAAATAACAAAGGAGTACCGTTGAAAAAGTGCTAATATAATAAGGTAAGGCTGTATTGGCAACACTGAATGTCCTCAAATTCAAAAGGTAAACAAACATAAACACTTGCCTTACAACTTTAATCATTATAATTAGCCTTTTTAAGTGTGTTGTGAAGTTATCTAAGTATAATGTATCACTTTATAACTTTATTAAGACATTGTTGTACCATCAGAAGGTATATAATAACATTAATAACAATAATAGCAACTAAATAATAATAACAATAACTTCGGACTACTTTACAACTTTACTAAGACACTTATAATAACTGTAATACACTTATAATAAACGTAATACACTTATAATAACAATAATAACAATAGGTCGTGTAGGCCTAACTTTGGACTACTTTACAACTTTACCAAGACACTTATAATAACAATAATACACTTATAATAACAATAGGTTGTGTACTTTGGTTTGTTTACTCTCGTGTTGTGTTTGTATTTTAATTAAAACTTGGGAATTTGTTCGTTTGGGTAAATATTGAAAGAATTACCATTTTGTTCCGTACGGCTTTTCTACCTTCATTACCCACTTAAGGGGGTGCGGGAATAGGGGGACAGGCTGTCCCCCTATTCCCGCACCCCCTTAAGATGGTAATTCACTTTTGTTACATTGGAGTGCCTTGATTCCTCCAAAGTATGCCAGGAAACAACAGGACCAGAAGAGCAAAAATAATGGTGTTCTGTTGCTTGGAATAGTTTGGAGGATTCAGTTGCTCCAAATTTACCAACACCGAATTTCCTCCTCAAATGAACAAGTGTTGTGTGTTTGTCATTGCAGGTTGAGCTATGCAATGGAGTCACTGCCTTGTGATGGTGTACAGGAAGTAGTTAATGGTGGTGATGGTGATGGTGGGGAGGAAGGGGGTAGTGCCTGTCTCCTACCCCCCATAGTGTCCCCTCCCCCCACGGCCCCACTGCCTGTACGCCGACCCCTACACCAACTCAACACCCCTACGCCTACACCAACCTCCTCACCCCACCCTCCACTACTTATCACCCCATACAAGTAAGTTCTCACCCCATGGTCTTATACTTATCACCCCATACAAGTAAGTTCTCACCCCACACTCCTCTACTTATCACCCCATACAAGTAAATTCTCACCCCACACTCCTACTTATTATTATTATTATTATCGGTACTCATTATTATTACTTCCTTACTTCCCTCCAGGTACCACGGATGTCGAGCCATTCCTGAGGAGGACGATGAGAACCAGGAAAACATAGACCCCAGAGGTAGGAAGGTGAAGGACTCCACCACCACCACCAACAACAACAACAACACCCCAAGGTTACGAGGAGCTCAGACCGAGGAAGGCAACAACAACAACAACATCGTCATCAACAACACTAATGAGTCGTCTCCGTTTGCCTATCCACTCATCTGGGAATCTCACCACCACTCCGACTCAAGACCATCCACCTCACCTCCACTTGTATTCTCCTCCACCTCATCTTCCACCTCCTCCTCCCACCACCAGAGTCCGCCACTGCCACGTATGCCACAGTTAACTGACCCTGTACCTGGTGTCTTTGAGAGTCCTGTCAGTCATGTAAGTTACAAACACAAATAAACCACTCTACAGTATCTGTTTTATTAGAGATATAACTGTGGAAATGTACTTTATTCCATCATGAAATATTTATCAATGTGAATATCCAGTGCATTATTATACTTTGATACCCTTTCATTTATACCGATACCATTTAAATAAACAATTTCTTTCCAGCTAACAAAACTAATCTGTGCCTTGCATTCATAATATCTCTTATTATTATTAAATCAATGAATACTGAAAGTTGTATGTGATTGACAGAGGAGCAATGAAAGAGAGGGCGGAGGGAAGGGGAAAGTACGTAACCGAAGTGGTTCCAGCGTAGAGTCTTCATGTAGCAAGGCTTCATGTAGACGTCTGGGTGGTCACATTAACAGCAGCAACAGCAGTAGTAGTAACAGTAACATTACCAGCTTCACCAATAGTGTTCAGACCAGTGGTAGTCAGACCTTCACTCCAGCTAAGACCACAAACACTACCACTACTACCAACAACACTCCTGGCAACTCATCACAAAACCAGGTGTTCCGTACTCCATCTGAGAGGTGTTCCAGGTGAGGCTGTTGTATGCTATAGTCTTTAATTAAGTGGGTTGTTTTCAGAGAGTCTTCCAAACTAGGCCACAAAACAGATTGACTCAGTATAGGTCCTGTTTTCAGACATACAGTACTTTGAAGGAGTGAGAAGTGTTCAGTTTGCTAATAATAATATTATGTCTATATAAAATGTACCATAAGTTTTCATAGTACTGCTGATTCTATGTACCGGTATTCAGTTAATTTTATGTACAAATAATTCCATTTACAGCAAATCAAATGAAAGTCGAGGAGGAACTATGACTCCCAAACAATCCCGGGCCTTCCTTAACACTCACACGGGAGTCAGGAATCCCTTTGAACAGAGTGCTGAGAGTTTTCACCTTCCAGTTGTCAGTCCATCACTTTTCAGACAGGTAAACGGGTTTCTATCGCCTCCTGCAATGACTATACTGTATTCCACTGTAGCTTCACATTTAGCTTTAGGTTTTGTGACCATATAACTAACAGCATTAGACTAATAATGATAATAATATAATAATAATAAAATAATAATAATAATAATAATAATACTGTAATAATAATTTCCTTATGGAACTAATAACATGACTGACTATAAGAACAACACTGATAATTAATACGTGTGTTTACAGGTTGTATCACCGAGTCAGCAAGTGGACAGTAAGTTCCGTTGGTCCATAGATCAGTTGGCCACCTTACACCCGGCCAATATAGAGACTTCACCATACAACCAAGTGGACGCTTACTCTGACCCGGAATATGAACAGAAGGCACAGGATGCAATAGATAAGTAAGTTTAATACACATATTTTTTTCCTGGTAGATATATATTATGTACTGATTCCCTTCTAAGTAATAATTATGACCTTAGATTCTTAGATACCGTAAGGTGGGGTGAGTTCGGACGTTTTTTAAGGTTTTTCAAGTCTCCTACCCGTGTTTTTTGGCTTATACCAAATGTTATGTATCCTATAGATAGCTGGCCCAATGGGCTATCAATTCATAACACCTCCAAAATTTTTTAGATTCTTAACTAATGTGGAGACGTGTCTGAACGGGTGTCCGAACCCCCCCCTGGGGGGGGGGCACTTCGGACATATAGGGGGGGAGTTCGGACCGCCAATGATTTATGCTGTTAATGGATAATCTTTGACCCTACGTTCTTCCTGGACACATGTGGGGTGTATTCGGACACCTGGCAAGTTTTAAAAAAACGTAACATGCCATTTTGTACCACTTCCTTTGTACTGGCGAGTGAACTAAACCTAAGATATCACATTATCACCATATTATTCAAGGAAAGAAAGACTCTTGGGATACAGATTAATACAGTAAAGAACAAAAACAAATTAAAGCTTGTAACAATGAAAGACAGAAAAAAATTACCCCTTCAGAGTACTTTGTGTGGCAAGATATGAGCACCATTTTGTAACTCTACCCGGTACTTTGAGCACAGTTTTACAATGTACTTGAGCATTTTGTAACTCTAGTTTGAGCACAGTTTTACAATATACTTAAGGCACTTTAACTAAAAATTAAACATGATTATCACATAGAATACCTGGTAATGACAACAGAACATTGACTCTACCTTGAGTGTAGAAAGATTAGGCCTACTTAGGCCAGCAATTTACATCAATATCAAAGATCATTTTCTCCCTTTTACCTAACTTTGGTTCACTAGAGTACATGACTATGTCATCTACCTCAATCTCACAACTTTCGTCACCTGGAACACTGGAGTTCACGAATACATTGGGTGTTCCTGGAACATGTTTTAGGAATCTGACTTTAAGGGTCGGTATGACTTCAATTACTACAGCCATATAATAACGCTTTTTCTTTTTTAGTTCATTACAGATCTGAACTATCACCCAGTCGTGTAGCTTAGGATTTCGTTCTGACACTTCATTACCTGTGGTTTCTCCTGAGGCTTTTTCTGTGCTTTCTTTCAGAGTTTCACATGCGTTTTGTCTTCGTAGCTTCACTCCACGTGAATATGATTCACGTAAGTCTCAATTCTGGCCAATATAACAACATTTTAACGGATTTTACTCGTGTCCGAACTGACCCCACATTACTTTATAAATAGTGAAGATTTCTTTAAAAACCCAATGGGGCATAATGAGATACAGGTAGGACCTGTTTCAACATCTCTATTTTCATTCTACTAAATATTATGAGAAATGACACCTGTTATTGACTTATTGGTGCTCTGGTTTGTGTTTCCCAGGAGAAGTTTGACACCATTCAGATTTTTTATCAAATTTATAATTGGGAGAATTATTTTTTTTATCCTACTTAGGCATTACACAAGTAAACGTTATCCCTATTGCAGCAAGAGGGAACCAAAAGGAAAAGAACCACCAAAACCAATTTCTGATTGATTGCTTCTTTGAAGAAGAATACTCGACTAAATCATTTTTTCGAGAAAATGTCCGAACTCACCCTGCGTCCGAACTCACCCCACCTTACGGTACATGCTTTGATTATTCCTCCTGTCCCCCTACTCTTGCATCACCCCCCCAAAAAAAAAACCATAGCCCCCTAAACCCCCTCCAAGCCTGTCCCCTATTCCCACACCCCCTTAATTAAGGGACCCTATGTTGTAGTCAGAAAATTGGAGATAAATGAGTCCTTCAAATATTGCCACGAAACACACACCTATAAGGAAGGAGCTAGTTTGGTGGCATGGTCAGGAGGAATCAGAAGCCTCCTATTTTCATACACAATCACAGGGTCCTTAAGCTAATTGCTGGAGTAACTATATTGTTGTTGTTGTTTTCCAGGTTCTTCACCCAGCAGCGTGTGGTTCCGAGCCCTTGGACGGGTAGTAATAAATCCGTCAACTTACTGAAGGCTTTCCCTGCCCCGGCCCTCACTCCCTCTATCCTCCCTCCACCACCTACACACACAGGTATTGTTAACGGACCTCTAGTAATGGTTACTATACCTCTGTTCAAAATTTGTGTTCCACTAGCCTCTATCTATTTAGCTATTTCTATCTGTCTATCTATCGCTATTTCTATCTGTCTATATATCTATCTAACTATCTATATCTATCTATTTCTATTCATCTATCTATCTAACTATCTATTTCTATCTATCTAAGCATAAAACGCCAAAAGGAACACAAGTTTTGAACAGAGTATAGTATTAATGTTTACTAACTACTCGCTGCTTTTTTAATTTGGTAACTACTCGCTGATTTTTTAATTTGGTAACTACTTTGTACATTTATTTACGGTTTGTTAATTGAATACCTGTAGTACAAGTTCATTTCTGATTTTAAAATTTCTTAGCTTTTTTTTTTTTTTTTTTTTTTTTTTTTTAAGCTATTCAATATACTGTATGTATGATTTGGTAATTACTCAGGACATTTATGATTTGTTAACTACGGTACTTCATATATTTTTTATTTGGTATGACACAGAAAGTTAAGGAAATATTTTCTTATTTTATTTCTTAACCTTAAACCTTAGTAGAGCACCGGGGAGTGGAATTATCTATCTATCTATCTATCTATCTATCTATCTATCTATCTATCTATCTATCTATTTACCTATCTATCCATCCATCCATCTATCTATCTATCTATCTATCTAATTAACTAGTATATAAAGAATATTTTGTCATGTCAAGTAATGTTTTATATCATTATTAATCAGTGTGGAGCCAAACGGAACTGTCTCTTCCCCCGATACTTCCCGAGGCCCTGGAGGAAGCATTACGACCCTTCTGTACTTTTACACAGGTATCATTATTATCAGTCATTGTTTTTGTTTTCCCACAGACCCTTGGGACACTCTAGCTGGTCACAGTGAAAAATAATATAATGATAATACCGGGTAATCATAAAAAAAGTATACTGTAGAATTATATATGGAGGGTTTAGTTGTTGGCAATATTGGTGTTGACATTCTGGTACGTGACTCTCTTCATTTCTACTGTTCTCAAAGTTTTCATTAGGGATCTGTACTATAAACAATTTTAATCCATTCTTTGTGTGGTTATCATCTTACTGTATTGTCTTCAGGACCAATGGTGGCAGAATGTTGGTGCTGGCAACAGTGGCAGTGACATGGATGAAGGTGGCAATATCAACAACTATTCACTGCCTCGGAAACTCCTCTTTAGTCACGATGAACTACTTAATGCTACACCGTGAGTTTATCTTCATCCCCTTTACTTCCCTCCACATCCTTCCTAACCTTTACTTCCCTCCACATCCTTCCTAACCTTTACTTCCCTCCACATCCTTCCTAACCTTTACTTTCCTCCACATCCTTCCTAACCTTTTGTTTCAAAATGTATGTCTAGTATTATAGATGAAAGTAAAAAAAAAAACAGATTTCATTTTACCACTGTAAAGGATGTCAGGATGTCTGGGATTGATAATATAAGGAGACAGAGAGAGAGACAGACAGACAGAGAGAGACAGACAGACAGACAGAGAAGGAGACAGACAGACAGACAAAGACAGACAGACAGACAGTACATGGTATGATAAAACAACTATTAAGTCACCTCCAGACATCAACTCAATGTAACTTTACACTGACTATTCCTTAACCAGACATTCTAAACCAGTACAGTTTAATCATAAGGCATTATATTTTACCAGAGAGATAAAATTAGCGTGATACTGTGAGACTTTCACCACGTATAGAGGTGTGCTTTTCTCTTTTCAGGATGTGCAGCCCCAGGGGAACAGACACTTCAGATCCAGGCAGCCCTAAATCCCCATCCTCTCCCCTTCCCTCCCCCCATCACCCAGGCAGCCCCAAGGATGAGGAGGATGAGGTGGAGGATAAAGGATTGATGTGGTGTACTGATGTAGTTGGTCCATATTCAGCTTTAATGGCACAACAGAACCCTCACCTTGCTCGTCATCAACCACCCACACCTCCTTCACCCATGTCTGTACCACCACGTCATCCATCACAGACACCCCCTAACACTCTTCCCATACAACCGTGCTATTCACCGCCTCCGTTACCATCACCCGACACATCCGTACCTTCCTCACATCCATCACGTACACCTCCATTGTCATCTGTATTGTCACGGTCCACACAAGTATCATTATTTACCAGTCCTATTACTACATGTACTGGAAGGTCACATATTACTAACACATCACCTCAAGCACTCCTTTACCCTCCAGCATTTTCACCCGACCTTTCCCCCATCACCTGTCAGGCCAGGAAGGTCACCACTCCTTCTCATAAGACACTCTCCTCCCCAGATGTTTCCCCAATCCACCAACAACAGTTTAGCTCTGATAGGGAGGTAAAGTGTTCTATTGTCTCTGTTACCTCACCACAAAGTTGCCCTATGAATGATGATGAACAACAACAACAACAGCAACAACAACAACAGCAGCAACAACAACAACATCAACATGAACAGGAAGGTCTTACCTCACCAGAGCCACACACACACACCCTGGTGACTGAAACAACACTGGGCTCTACAGAACATACAACATCACCTCAGGGTACTAATAACATCACCAATACTCATCACAACACCTCTCACCATTATTCTCCCAGTTCAAACCACCACACCAATAGCCCTCATTATCTCAGCCCTCAACAACACTCAAGTAGTCCTTGTCATCTCACTATCAGCCCTCACCAACACTCCAATAGTCCTCATCATCTCACTATCAGCCCTCACCAACACTCCAATAGTCCTCATCATCTCACTATCAGTCCTCACCAACACCATATCTCATACCATAATTCCCCTAATAGTCCTACCATGAATACTGTAACTGGTGAAATGCAAGTACAACATATTGAGGTCAGGACAGGGGACTCAAACACACAACAGCTTGTCAACAATGAAAAACATGTGGTGGAGTTTGAAGTGTCTGTGAATAATATGAATACAATGGAAGCACACACACACACCACCACACACCACATCATGACAACAGAGAATCATGAAGAGTCAGGATGTGTGGAAGAAGACTCAGTTAACAGAACCAATAGATCAGGCAGTGAAGGGAAGAGCGAAGAGGAGGAGGAGGAGGTACCGCTGGATTTAACACAAGAGTTCTCAGTGACGGAGAGTGTGGACGGCAGACAACACATCACACCAGCTAAATCTTCACCATGTCTAGAACACAGAACACCACCAACATCTTCTGTAAGTTAACATCTCAAGTGCACTAACATTATTAACATACATGTACTATATAAGGGAAAAATGTCTTCACGGTAAACTGGAGCACAACTGAATTCTCCAGACTAAATTCTTTGTTGATAACCATAATGAGTGTTAATGTATAGAATATTCTGTCACCAGTAAATATGATTATGTAATGAAGTACACTCTCCTCTTTTTTTATTTAAGGTTAGGTTCCTGAAGGGGTCGCATAAAGTAAATTGTACATTTACATAAGAAATAATGGTACTTTAACTTGAAAATTGAGCCTCCTTGTTCGTGTTATTTTAAGAGTTCGTGTAAATTGCATTTATTTAATTTTTTTCATGATACGCGCTATTTCAAATTCGCATAATTTAAACTCGCCTAAAAAGAGAGGAGAGTGTAACTATTTATGGTGAAGGCTACTAAGTGTTCATCTATGTTAATACATTTTCAGGGTCAGTTTTCATCAAGTCCAATAAGAGATGCCTCCAGGACTCCCAGAGAGGTTGAAGCTCAGACGGACCTCTTCTCCAACTCTCCACCGCTCTCCCCGATTCTGTACCGCTCCGTTTCCTTCCCTCCTCCACCACAAGCGGATGTAAACAAGCCTTTGGACTTTCTGCGATGCCACACCAAGTCTTCATCTTCCCCTGACCTCTCCCAGTCTATGATTGTTGGTGATGATGTCAGTGGTGAGTGTATTGTAGGAGAGGAGATATATTTTGGCTCTGTTTGTAATGTTTTATTTCATATTTATTATGAAAAACATAACTGAAGTTCATACAGATCAATTTTAATACTAAGGTGAACTTTGTTACAGACCAAACGGATGACATAGTGATGGATGACAGTGTGTTGAGTCCCTCCATCCGAGCCATCCATCCCAGTCCCCTCACCCGACCCCTGACCCTCACTCTAGTACGTTCATCATCCATCTGTGATATGGAGACGGATTCCCATCCATCCATTGAGGTAAAACACTGGAACTAAAGTTGTGGATAACATTATTTCTACATTACAATACTTTTATATTTTAATATTATTAGTGATACCGGTATATTGTTTGTATTTTAATATTATTAGTGATATATTGTTTGTATTTTAATATTATTAGTGATATATTGGTCTTAATTATGCATGTAATTAGAAATACAATTTTTATGGTCTTTCAGTACCAAATATGTCAAGAAAACATGAAAAAGAGTTACTGTAGTGAAATCTGTTGTACCATTTCAGCTTGAAGGTCCATCACAGGACACAGGGTATCAGACTGGTAGCCTCCATGCCACCAACTACAGTCTTTATACCCAAGACCTGACTACCACTACCACCACCACTACCACTATGCTACCACTCCCACTCCACTCCCATGAACCACAGACTAGCCTCGGTGGTGACCCCATGCTGTCAGTGGCGGCCTCCAGTGGAATGAATGGAAAACAGAATGGGTTTGCTGTATCAAGGGACAAGGATACAGGTTATTGACGAATGTGATCTGTAGCTTGGATTGGGTGTAGTTCAGTTTAGCTACTTGACTTGGGATAAAATGGAAGGTTAGTAAATACAACACATATTTATGGATTCATTGTTGTGTGAGGCTTGGGATAAAGAGGAAAGTTTAATGATAAATAATATAATAAGATGGAAAGGTAGTACAGTAAATACAACACATATTTATGGATCCATTATTTGTGAGGCTTGGGATAAAGAGGAAGGTTTAATGATAAATAATATACCATAGCTCTTTGCTCTCTTGTTTAATTTATTATATATTATTATTAACCATTTGTTAAAACTGTGGCTTGTGATAAGGTCAGGTATGTAATGGAGCCTTTTAAGTATAACGAGTAATATTTTATCCAGGTGCTTGCTTGTTGAACCTATAGCCAACCATTTGCTCAGGAAAATATAGAGTGTAATATTATTGTTGTACTTTTTTAAACCTGAGATTCGTGTATTGACAACCTTCTATACTCTGTTCAAAACTTGTGTTCCATTTTCCTCTATCTATCTGTCTCTATTTCTATCTATATCTTTCTATCTATCTCTATCTGTCTCTATTTCTATCTATCTCTTATCTGTCTATCTATCTGTCTATCTATTTCTATCTATCTAAGCATAAGAGGCCAAAAGGAACACAAGTTTTGAACAGACTATAGCTTCTTGATTTGTGCCATATTATGAGAAGAAACCATGCTCAGTATTTTAAGACAACATTCTTTTGACGGTAAATTGGGGGCTATGAATTCCTCCCAACGACGCCACGCAACAAAATCCCAGTTAAGATACATCAAGGCCATCTGTTTCCTGGAATAGTTTGGAGGAATCATTAGTCCTCCAATTTACCGACAATTCACTCTTCCCCTAAATTAACATCACCATATTTGTGTTCAATGAATGAGTGCAATAACATATAATAATAACAACAACAACAACATCACAAGAAGCTCAGTTGTCCAAAGGTTTTATTATTATTATTATTATTATTATTAGTGAAATGTGTTTTGCCTCGTATATCCTTCCGTCGTGTGTTAGTGAGTGTGTTGGTGTGATTTATTAGCGGCATTTCCATCGGTTGTCTGATAGGTTTTATTCCCTTGTGAAGTGTGCTTGTATCGTACGTCAATATTTATGTTTCATTGGTAAAGTGTGCTTGTTTCATGTTTCATTAGTGACGTGTATTTGGCTAATGTTTCAATAGTTTTGTTTCCTTCGTGATGTGTTAGTGTATTTTTGTTTCATTGGTAAAGTGTGCTTGTTTCATGTTTTCATTAGTGAAGTGCCTCGTGTTTCAATTGTTTTGTTTCCTTCGTGATGTGTCAGTGTATTTTTATTTCATTGGTAAAGTGTGCTTGTATCATGTTTCATTAGTGACGTGTATTTGCCTCGTGTTCCAATAGTTTTGTTTCCTTCGAGATGTGTCGGTGTATTTTTATTTCATTGGTGAGTGAGGTGGATTTGCCAAGTGTGTCATTATTATTTTTATTTTCTTTGTGATGTGTTGGTATAATTTTGTTACATTAGTGCTGTGTGCTTGACAATATTTCAGTATTCTGTGTGTTAGGTTTTAGCAATACATTATTATCTTTGATTGTGAAAGGTGTAGTGTTTTTAATTAAGGATATGTGGAGCAATTGAATTCTCCTTACTATGCCAAGAAACAGGCTGACTTAATTGAGTTCATTTGATGTTTCTTTGCATAGGTTGGAGGAATCAGTTGTCTCCAGTGTACCAAAAGTATACTATTATAACCTTAAGGGACCCTGTGATGTAGTCAGAAAATTGGAGGTGATGAGTCCTTCAAATACTGCCACGAAACACCACCTATATGGAAGGAGCTTGTTTGTTTGGTGTCATGGTAAAGGAGGAATCAGAAGCCTCCAATTTTACATACTATACACAATCACAGGGTCCTAAATTTAGTTCGTCAGTGAAATTTGGTAATGCATCTTCTCATACATGTTATTTTTTACAGCATGATGTTCCGTATTTCTATGTATGTATAACAGAATTTGTTCTTTTGTTTATATAATATGTAAAATTTAGATGTACAGTTGGACACATGAATTTATGATACAGCCGAGGTGGAAAAACAACAATAACAACAATAACAATACTTAGCTCCTCCCACAATAACAATGCTTAGCTCCTCCCAGTATGAAATTCTTTAAGAACATAAAAGATATACCAAGGGTCAAAACTATGATGTGTAATGATGACAATAAGTAAATACTGTACCTGGACAAAACATACAGTACTGGTTACTAGAGATGGACAAGTATCTTCCACCTGATGGGAGGCTGTTATTAAATTAAAGGTTATTAAAGGTGTCAGCGAGTGGCAGTCACTGGGACAGAGTGTAGCAACACACTGTGTGTATGAAACACAATTATAGTAACAATGTCATCACAAGGATGATCATTGTGATACGTGGCCCAGAAACCTCTCCACCCACCTGAGACCCAAGTCAGCTTCAGCTATGTCTGACTAAGCAGGAACACCTCAGACAGCCAACTCAAACCCCCCACCCCCTGCTGCTGCTCACAGGGTGTGGTAACCTCTGACATCAGTGCCATTTTTAACATGTACCGAGCAAGGATCCAACACTGGGCCACAGAATTGCAGCCACAACTTCTACCACTGTGCTAACCAGAGGCTGTACCACAAATGTATGTGTTTAACTGTACATTACTGGCAAAAGTGTTAACAAACTTTTGGGTCAGACTGTACAGTAGTAGTAGTAGTAGTATGGTTAGTGAGTGTTATTGTCTTTTGTGTTCTTTTCGTGTGTGTCTTCTTGTGTTTTGTGTTCTTTTAGAGTGTGTAATCTTGTGTTTTGTGTTCTTGTAGTGTGTGTCTTCTTGTGTTTTGTGTTCTTTTAGTGTGTGCATGTCCTTGTGTTTTCTGTTCTTTTAGTGTGTGCGTGAGTGTGTGACAAAAGTTACACTACAAGTACACAGTAGGTCGAACCTATAACATACTTCCTATATAACATACTTCCTGGTGTGACTTACATGACATCCAAATGGTTTTATATTAAGGAGAGATTCTACTTTTTAGCAAATTGGAGCACCTTAATAATATTCCTCCAAAGTATGCCAGGAAACAACGAGGTCACATGAACAAAAATAATGGTGGCCTGTTGTTGCTTGGAATAGTATTGGAGGAATCAGTTGCTCCAGATTTACCAACACTGTATTTTCTCTTAATAATTTGAAGGGATTTATTTACTACAGTTGTTTCTGGATCAAAACTATTGTATTTGAGTACAGAATCTCCATTTACATTACATTACTAATTGTTTTTTATTATTTTCTATTCTTTTTAGGGCGTACATACATACTGTACTTGTATTTTTAATTAAGAGTAAATGAAAAGACGTTGTTTTAGACTTTGTTGCATGTGACTTGAAGTTAAGGACCCTGTGATCGTGTATGAGACTTGGAGGCTTCTGATTCCTCCTGACTATGCCGAGAAACAAGCTCCTTCTATATAGGTGTGTGTGTTTCGTGGCAATATTTGAAGGACTCATTTATCTCCAATTTTCTGACTATATCACAGGGTCCCTTAAGTCATTGCCTGTTCTATCTATCTATCTATCTATCATTGCCTGTTATGTATTAATTTCCACCATAATAAGTGTTCAGTTTGTGCTCATCTAATTTGTGTAAAGATTCAACACATTGCTCACTTTAGCTTAATTTAATTTTAAAGTGAGATTCTGTTGTGGGTGAATTGGAAAGTGTCCGATTCCTGCAGACAATCTTCGTTGCTCGGTTCCCATTGTTTTACAAAGCGAAAATAGCGACGAAGATTGTTTACATTGAAGAGAAAGTTTAATATTATGTACCAGACTTATTATTAATGTCTACAGTTTTTTATCAATTTTTTTATTAATTTTATTTTTTCCTTCTTGTGACTTAGTGCCCTGTGGCCTTCATTGTAGGAGTATATATTTATATTTATAATCAATAAGAATAAAAAGTAACAAACTTGTATTTGTGAATAGCAACATGTCAGATTATTTGACACAACAACAACAACACTGCTTTTTAGAAAACAACAACAACAACAGTATTAAAAACATTATTGATATGTATTACTTGTGTGTTTTATGGATTACACCTCTATGTACTCTAATCTCTTAATTAAGGGGGTGCGGGAGTAGGGGAACAGGCTTGGGTGGGGTGAGGAAAGGGGGACAGGCTTTGTGGTGGGTTTGGGGGGTGCAGGAGTAGGGGATAGGCTTGGGGGGGGTGCAGGAATAGGGGACAGGCTTGGTGGAGGGGGTTTGGGTGGTGCAGGAATAGGGGAACAGGCTTTCTTTCCACCCCAAGCCTGTCCCCTTATTCCCACACCAGCCAAACCCCCTCCCCCCCCCCAAGCCTGTCCCCTACTCCTTTAATTATATCATCCCCTTATCTCTTAACTCGTGTCATGTATGTTATCAGTAAACTGTTTGGATATGTACAGTTGCCAAAAAAGGTATTGCGACAAATCTTGATAGAACTTTAACCCTAGTAATATCCACAACTATTTGTAAGGACTATAAGCATGTATAACAGAAGGAAATGTACATATCCTTCTGTAATACATACTTATAAACATGTATAACAGAAGGAAATATACATATCCTTCTGTAATACATATTTATAATCCCTACAAACAACTATGGAAATTTAATATATTTAATGTTGTATCAATAGTTGTTGCAGTACCTTTTTTGGCAACTGTACAACTATACTTAAAACATTATGTGAGAGTAATAATATGTTTTGTTCCTTTTAACTTTTCATATTCACCTTTATTTACATTCCTATCTGAACATTATAATTTGTGACTGTACAATTGTTTTCTAGCTTGGTGGTACTCAACCCATATAGATACCTTATCATTCTCTCTTTTATAAATCATGTAATTATTATCTTCCACCTCATATCAAATCTTATATTTTTTTTATATTGTAGTAAAATTTGTCTTCATTGTACCTATGTAATTGATCACGATTGCACATACATTACATTCATTTATACATACACCGTGTGAATTAGGATTACTGTACTGTACATATTTATACAACAGAGGTAAAAGTGGCAATGTTTACAGGATTTTTATATAGTACAGTTGGAGACATGAATGGTTGGTACAGCACAGGTGAAAGATATTTGTCCCATTTGAGTAACCATGGGTGTCTATTATCAGGTACTTGCTTTTTATTACCATCCTCAATACTGACTTCTGCCCCTGATGTCTCCTATTTGACACTAAGAAACACACACACACACACACACACCATCCTCAATACTGACTTCTGCCCCTGATGTCTCCTATTTGGCACTAAGACACATACACACCCACCCACCAACCATCCTCAATACTGACTTCTTCCCCCGATGTCTCCTATTTGGCACTAATAAGGAACTTCAAACTTGATATAGTGAGAAATTGACCATCTTTCACTTGTACTGTACCACCCATTCATGTCTCCCCTTCACTCCTCTGCAAGGCATGATAAACTTTTATACCTAAGATCAAACCAACTAAACCAACTAAAAAGGACGTGTATGAAAATTGGAGGCTTCTGATTCCTCCTGACCATGCCATGAAACAAACAACCTCATTCCATGTAGAGGTGTGTGTGTTTTGTAGCAATATTTGAAGGACTCGCTACCATCCAACTTTCTGACTACATTAAATAAAGGGTCCCTTGAATAATGTTATCATACGTCTGGCCAGTGAACAAACTACCGCATTCTAGTTTATAGTGACATGGAAAATAGTGACCACCAATAACAACAACAAGTCTTTATAACACACACACGAAATTTTAAAAAGAGACATTCTAAGCCTAGTAGTTACAAAGAGTGAATCGTACTTCTGGCTACGAGTACGAGTTGATATGGTGGTAGCTTAGCCTGTCTTGTAGTGTCTGTGTGTGTGTTCAGTGTTGGGGTAAAGTATAACCGTGACCAGCACTTACATAAACAACCACAGGTAGTCACTATCAGTAATTCAGTACATTCAGGTGTGGGGAAGACGAGTGTTGGTGTGTGTGAGTGTGTGTGTGTGTGTGGCCATTAAAATAAGTGCCAGAGATTATAGGTGAGTTTAAAGTTTACAATAATCACTATTAATTAAAAGTTTATAAGGTTGGTGTTATATAAACTATCCATATATTTAACCCATAGTATGTAGTGAACCTCATATAAGCTGATATATTATTGTGATTGATGTTCACTTCAGATATAATCCTGCATGTAGTAATTTAACCCCAATGAGAAGCGCCATTAATAAGTTTCGGTAATTTTCTTCATATTCATTGCGGTTACATTTATTTTGTTTATTAATATTTCCCGACACTTAATTTTGTTTGATTTTGTTTTATCAGTTTGAGAAGTTGTTGTTGTTGATGATGTGTTTGTTTTCTATTATTGTTGTCTTCTGTATAATATAATAGGATCATTATAAACGACCTTAATTCGTAAATGAGTGGCCTCTTATGCTTAGATAGATAGAAATAGATAGATAGACAGATAAGAGATAGATAGAAATAGATATAGATAGAAATAGAGACAGATAGGCCTAGATAGAGGAAAATGGAACACAAATTTTGAACAGACTTTTTTTTTTATATATATAGTCGTTTCATCAATCGCTCCTCGTTCATCCACAATCAAAATTTAATATCCACCAACCAACACTTTCCTTCCATCGCAGTAAAATAACTTTGTAATAAGTAACAATTAACGCGTGTATGTATGATTTTGCAGCGCCTCATAATAATAATAATAACGGGGATTGAGTTGACATGAAGTGTTGTATGATTATATTTTGATATGATATACTGCTTGATTTATTTATTTGCACTCTGTTCAAAATTTGTGTTCCATTTTCCTCTATCTATCTGTCTCTATTTCTATCTATCTCTTTATAGCTATATCTATTTCTATCTATATCTTTCTATCTATCTATCTCTGTCTATTTCTATCTATCTAAGCATAAGAGGCCAGCGGAACACAAGTTTTGAACAGACTTTAGGAAAAAAAAATCTGTATTTTGTGAGAATATAATAAAATGTGTTATGGTACTATCATAAAAAAAATAATCACGTACAGGATATGACACTAGAGTGGGTTTCCCTTTGAAGCAAATATTTCCTTCTGTATTTATCTCCCTCTCTGTTTTATTATTATTATTATTATTATTATAACGAAAAAAAGTAAGCTAGGATATTGAAGGTGTTTAATGTAAGGTAGGATTTATTATTATTACTATTATTATTATTATTATTATAACAGGAAAAAAGGCAAAAAGGTTCGTGAAGGAATTACTGAATGTTGTGAAAAAGGAAAACACACAACCACAACTACTACCCCAACTATCCCACAACCACCACCACAATCACAACCAACTACCACAACCAACCCTACAACCACAACTACCCCATCAACATCAACCACGACCACAACTACCACAACTCCAACTACCACAACCAACAACCACAACTACAACTACCACAAATTAACCATGTCAGATCCAACAGACAATTTAATAGTAAGAGAACGAAATATTGGACATAAACAAACAACAACAACTACAAAAACAAATGAAGTAAATGAAAATAATGATGATAAACAGAAGAAGAAAGAGGAGGAAGAGGAAATGTTGATAAAGAAGAAGAAGAAGGAAGGAGAAGAAGAAGAAGAAGAAAAAGGAAACAAGACCTATCTACTATACCAGGTAAACAAACAAACAAACGAACAGACAAACATATATAGAGAGAATGAATTAGCTTTATTTACTCTGTTACTTATTCTCTTATATATATATTTATTTGTTATTCTGTATATAAATATTTTTTTTTTTTTTTTTTTTTTGTTAGAGAGAGGTAGAGAGAGAATGAGTTAGCTTTATTTACTCTGCTTACTCTCTCTCTCTCTACGCTCTGTCTCTCACGTTCTAACCACAACTTGAACACACACACTTACACACACACACTTACACACACACACATACAAACATACATATACACTTTAGTTTTACGCTTTCTGAGTACAACTTCTGCCAGACCCTGATTCTCTCTCTCTCTCTCTCTCACTCTCTCTCTCTCTCTCTCATTGTGATTTATGTTATTCTCAACGTAGTCATTGCTTCATGATTCCACATAAATAACTATCTCTCTCTCTCTCTCTCTCTCTCTCTCTCTCTCTCTCTCTCGACGTCGTTATGATTTTATGTTATTCTGAACTTAACATAAACCACAAACATATACACACATACACACACACACACTATCCTATACACACACACACACACACACACTACCCTATACACACACACACACACACTACCCTATACACACACACACACTACCCTATACACACACACACTATCCTATACACACACACACACACACATACATATATATATACATCAGTGTTGGAATCATCTTGTCTTGCTCAATACATCTATTGTTTACGTGTCCTAGTGTTGTCCTCTGTTTAATCTCTCTCTCTCTCTCTCTCTCTCTCTCTCTCTCTCTCAAAGTGTGTGTTATAAATTCTCTCTCTCAAAGTGTTATAAATCTCTCTCTCTCTCTCTCTCTCTCTCTCTCTCTCTCTCTCTCTCTCTCTCTCTCTCTCTCAAAGTGTATATTATAAATCTCTCTCTCTCTCTCTCTCTCTCTCTCTCTCTCTCTCTCTCAAAGTGTATATTATAAATCTCTCTCAAAGTGTTATAAATCTCTCATCTCTCTCTCTCTCTCTCTCTCTCTCTCTCACACACACACACAAATAATAAACCAACCAGCCAACCAACCAAACCCAGGCTTACCAACCAACCTATATTTTCAGACACTAACAGCCTTGTCAGTGGGTGTGGGTGGTTTGGTATCGTCAGTCGCTATGGGTTACACGTCACCTGCCCTTCCTTCCATGCGATCCGACCCACAATTCGACATCACACAAGAACAGGTATATATTTATAAGTTAAATATTTGTTGTACACTCGTGATACATAATTTCTGACCAGTGTGTGAGGAGCAGAAAGCTTCGAATCGCCTGGTATTGCTCATTTCCCCCCACCCAATACACATATATAGAGGCTCACATTCGGACAGGCTTGGAGGGGGAGGGTCAGGTGGGTGCGGGAATAGGGGACAGGCTTTCTACCCACCCCAAGCCTGTCCCCCTATTCTCGCACCCCCCCTACTCCCACACACTTCAACAACAAAACCTAGATACAAATTTTGGATTGTAAGTGTAGCCTACAAAATGCAACACATGCTTATTTCTGTAGTAGAGTTTGTATTATTATTGTTGTTGTTATTATTTCTGCTCCTTCCATAATTATAAGTGTGTGTGTGACTGTGTGTGTATATGTGAGAGAGAGAAAGAGGGAGGGGTGTGTGTGAGTGTGTGTGTTTGTTTGTTTGTGTGTGTGTGTGTGTGTGAGAGAGAGAGAGAGAGAGAGAGAGAGAAAGAGGGGAGTGTGTGTGTGTGTGTGTGTGTAAGTGTGTGTGTGTGTGTGTGTTTTATACGTGGCAATACATGAACAATTCACTCACTTCCCAATTTTCTGACTACATCACAGCAGGGTCTTTTACAGTGTAGCCAATTCAAGTGTTTCCTAATCTTATTAATGAGGACTTGGGAAGTATTTTGAATGACATATTGTATCTTAATATTAACGTACACTCAGATTATAGTTATTTGCTTCTTAGGTTTTTAGGAATATATACACGATCCATGCACATATTTATCAGTTTGCATTTATATTTATCTATTTTCATTTATTTTTATATGTATATATTTGCTTCTTAGGTTTTTTAGGAATATCTACATGACCCATACACATATTTATCATTTTTTTTTACCATTTTTTATTTATTTATTTATTTATTGACATATCTTTTTACTCATTTATGAAACGTGTCAGTATGTTATAATGTTTGTCTAATTTTGTGTTTATTTAAAGGGGGGAAATTTTGTGTTGGTAAATCTGGAGCAACTGAATCCTCCAAACTATTCCAAGCAACAACAACAGAACACCATTATTTTTGCTCTTCAGGTTCTGTTTCCTGGCATACAATACATTGGAGGAATCAAGACACTCCAATGTACCAAAAGTGAATTAATTACCACCTTAATGACGTGTGTTTACAAGAAATATGTTAATTATGTTTGTTTACAGTACAGTATCTATATATTAATGTTGTATGTGTGTGTGTTTTTGCAGGAGTCGTGGGTAGGAGCAGTGATGCCAGCTGCAGCATTAGTAGGTAGTGTCATGGCTGGGCCCTTAGTCGATAAATTTGGAAGGCGAACATCACTCCTTCATCTCACATGGCCTTATCTTCTATGTAAGTCTCTAGTATTAAGTATATTAGTATTATTAAGTCTATGTAAGTCTTTATTATGTAAATCTGTATTATATGCAAATCTATATTATATGTAAATCTATATTATATGTAAATCTATATTATATGTAAATCTATATTATATGTAAATCTGTATTATATGTAAATCTATATTATATGTAAATCTATATTATATGTAAATCTATATTATTACTGTTGTCTCCAAACCCATAGATAATTTTTTTAAACACAGTAACTATCACAGTCACAAATTAATGTTCTATAAATCCTATCAACTCAGAAATATAGGATACACAGTCATATATATAATGTTTAAGGGGAGAGTATACTTTTGGTACATTGGAGTGTATTGATTCCTCCAAAGTATGCCAGGAAACAAGACCAGATGAACAAAAATAATGGTGTTCTGTTGCTTGGAATAGTTTGGAGGATTCATTATCTACAAAAATACCCAAACTTTACCCTCCTCTTAATAATTCTAGTTGACCTTAAAATTATCTACAGAATACAATACAAAGGAATAATTTTAATGTTCTATAATTCTCTTTGATTCATAAATAAACGCATTTGCAAGTGGATTGTGTATTGGTGAAGTACTATTATTACTATTACTACTATTATTATTATTACTACTACTGTACTATTATTATTACTATAACTATTATTACTATTACTACTATTATTATTACTATTACTACTATTATTATTACTACTACTACTATTATTACTACTACTACTACTACTATTATTACTACTACTACTACTACTACTACTACTACTACTACTACTACTACTACTACTATTACTACTATTACTACTACTACTACTACTACTACTACTACTACTACTACTACTACTACTACTACTACTACTACTACTACTACTACTACTACTACTACTACTACTACTACTACTACTACTACTACTACTACTACTACTACTACTACTACTACTACTACTACTACTACTACTACTACTACTACTACTACTACTACTACTACTACTATTACTACTACTACTACTACTACTACTACTACTACTACTACTACTACTACTACTACTACTACTACTACTACTACTACTACTACTACTACTACTATTACTACTACTACTACTACTATTACTACTACTACTACTACTATTACTACTACTACTACTACTACTACTACTACTACTACTACTACTACTACTACTACTACTACTACTAACACTCATCCCATATTTACAGCATGGGTGTTAATAGCTACATCGAGTACCGTGACTGGTGTAGTATTGGGTCGATTACTGAGTGGTATGTGTGTCGGTGTACAGGCTGTGGTCGGCTCGGTACTGATGCCGGAGATCGTACAACTGGATCTCCGTAATATCCTCATGCTGTTTCCCGCTGTCTTTGGAAACTTTGGTGAGGACAATTACAGTATAGTGTTAGGTTTATGATAGTGGGGGTTTTATTTTCCGTTATCTGTCTCTCTTTCGGTGTCTCTGTCTCTCGCTCTCTCTCTCTCTCTCTCGGTGTCTCTGTCTCGCTCTCTCTCTCTCTCTCTCTCTCTCGGTGTCTCTGTCTCTCTCTCTCTCTCTCTCTCTCTCGGTGTCTCTGTCTCTCTCTCTCTCAAAAATCAGTGATAAATTATACTGTATTGCAAGGGTCAATCATGCATTTTAGCTGTGTTGCAAGGGCATATGACATTGTATCATGTATTCCATTTATTGTGTTGCAGGAATGTTGCTAAGTTTCTGGGCGGGTGAACACATGAGTTGGCGTGAGTTGGCGTGGCTGGGATGTGTGTTGTGTGTACCACTCCTACCACTACTTGCAGTGTTACCAGAAACACCACAACACCTTACTAGTACAGGTAAGTCTAATATTACTACAGTTTTTATTGAAGATAAAATAATAATTAAACATTTAAAGGGGGAGCAGGAGTAGGGGACAGGCTTGGGGGGATGCGGGGCTAAGAGGGCGACCACCAAAAAGATGGACAGACAACATCAAAATTAATAACTGACCCAAATGTCATTGCTGAATAGAGGACAAAAGACAAAGACAGATGGCAAAGGGATATGAGAAATTGGACTGTAAGGGTACACTGGGTCCTGGGCTAATAATCTAAAATATATACTGTATATATATATTTTCTTATTCAGGACGTCGGAGTGAATCACTGGCTGTACTGCTGGTGATACGTCGAACCCCGAGGGAAGCACACGAAGAACAGGAAGTTGTAGATACCAGTGTGAAGGCTGCAGCAGGAGGAGGTAGTGAAGGAGGGGCAGAAGAAGGGTTAAATAATACCATGTCACTACATCAGGTGGTGGGTGGAGCTAACACTTGGCCATTGAGTGTAGCAGCTGGTCTCATGTTGGCTCAGCAGACTACAGGCATCACAGCTGTTGTGTTCTTTGCTTCTAGTATCCTGGGTGGTGGTGGAGCTGCTGTGTTGTTGGGCGTCGTCAACTTCATCGGTACATTCTTGGGTATATTCGCAGTGGCTTTGGTACCCAGACGTCGGCTACTCGTGTTTTCATCCTTCGTTGTAGTCGGGGCGTTGGTAATACTGTCACTACACTTCTGGATGATAGGAGGACACGTGGGTCAACAGGAACAAGATACAAATCAGTCTGGAGTAGCTAGTTACATACCAGTCATTGCCCTTCTGTCCTACATACTTGGGTTTGCTGTGGGTTGGGGTCCTGTGCCTTGGGTATTCTTGGGTGAGGGTCTGCCTAGTGCTGTGAGGGGCAAGGCAGCGGCTGGGGTGGTGGCCGTCAACTGGGCCTCAGCGTTCATCATCACCAAGACGTTCGGATGGAGTTTGACGAGTCTTGGACCACACATGACCTTCCTTTCCTACGCTGTCCTCACTACTCTCCTCTTCGCCTTCCTATACCCCAGATTACCAGAGACATACCAACAGTCCTCAGCTGCTATGGATAAACTCTACCTTGACACTTATGCTAAAAAACGTGAATGAAAAAGATAGAAAAAAAGTATATAATAAGTGACACCTATAAGGGCCTTAATTATTTTTGTCAAATATATTACATGTGTGTGTGTTAAATTCCAATAATTTTATTATATATATATTTTCGTTTGGTGTTGTATCTATAAGTTACGATATATGGATATGCTGTGAGTCGGGTTAATTAAAGAAAAAATATATATACATTAATAAAATAGGTGCGAATGTTTTCAAGTTGACCTAATCAAATATTCTATAATAATATATCTGATTTATCTATCCAGTATGTGTGTGTGTGTGTGTGTGTGTGTTCTCATTTTTTCTCTATATATATACAATAACAATAATATATAATACCTAGATTATATTCATTCTTTTAATGTAATGAAATGCAAGACAAAACTACCGCTTTTTAACCTTTTGAGAATATACAAATTAATATAAGTGTGTAAAAAGAAGTCAAAACGAGCGGGTAATATATGTGTGATTGGCAACACTGAATAAAGGAAAAAGTTATGCTAAATTTGGCATATTTATCCAGAAAATTGTGTGTTTAGCATAAAATTTAGCATAATATTAAATCTAGCGTAGTTTTAGTGTGATTTATTGAGCTTCGAGCAATGATTATACTGTAGGCTATACATTTAACAAACTTGAAATAAATATACCAATGATAAAATATAACAGAAACCGAACGTATAAAGATAAGACAGTGATAAGATTTAGCATAGTTTGTATAGCTAATCTAGCATATTCTCGCTCAAGATTTATTCTGGTCATCCTGAATTTCACTAATACAATGCTCTCATTTTTAAGGTAATTACCCTAGATCAGCGTAAGTTTGGGTTGTGTAAGGTAAAGTAAGTAAGGTCATTCTATGAATCCTTCTGTTATTGTATGGGTCGCAGTAAAAAAATAATTTCCGTCAAAAACTGTTATAATTACATAAAATTATTGTATATCAAAGGTTTAGGTTATGTTCAAATGTCACCTAGTTCAGTATCTAAGGTAATTTGGCTCCACCTAAGGTATTTTCAACCCAATTTTTAAGGTAATAACAAATATTTCATGAGAAATCTGCACCAGTGGGCAGTAATGCCAAATATGGTGAATTTTCCCTATACATGGGAAATTAGAGGTGGTAAAAAGGGAAAATATGATATCGAAGTTGAGGTAAAAAGGGAAATTCTGACGTTGAAGTTGAGATAGAGAAATTCTGACTTTGAAGTTGGGGAAATAGAGGCAAAAAGGGAAATTCTGACGTTAAAGTTGAGGTATTTCATCTTGTAGAAATTTCCCTGTTTATTTGCCAGTAAATTATTTCCCTGTGTGGACTTCGAAATTCCCTAAAGCAGAGATTTTTCCCTTTACCTGGCAACACTGCAGCTACTAGTGTGTCTGCAGAGTCATATAAATAATCAAAGAGAACGAAATTGGAGTCAGTCCCAGCAATGTCCGTGGTGGGGGTAGTGCGGGTGCTCAAATTCTCTCCACTTTTATCTTCTTCCTTCTTCTCTCCTGCTTCATCTTGTTGTGTTTCAGCTTCATTATGGCGAGCCAGACACATGAGTCAGGTCAGTAAATAACAATAACAACGGTATTTGACCTTTTTTTATAGGTTATTTTGACTTTATTTATACGTGAGGAAATTCAATAACAATAATGTAGGTTAGTAAATAACAATAACAACAATATTGACCTTTTCCTATGAGTTATTTTGACCTTATACGTGAGGAAATAACGTTACAACAATACTGACCTTTTCCCAGATATTTTGTAGGGTTATAATGACCTTAATACAACAACAACAAAAACACTGACCTTTTCCCAGCCATAATACAACTTCAATATCGACCTTTTCCCAGATATTTTGACCTTATATTGAGTTACACGAATACAACAACAATACTGACCTTTTCCCAGCCATAATATAGGATTATTTTGACCTTATATTGAGTCACACGAATACAACAATACTGACCTTTTCCCAGCCATAATATAGGATTATTTTGACCTTACATTGAGTAGGATCAGGAAATACAACAACACTAATTATTTTGTTTATTATTTTGTTTATTTTGTTGACCTTGTAATGTGGGTAATACATATGACCTTTATTCCCCTATATAAGTTAGTTCTTGACCTTATAATGATGGTCATATATACATGTGGTTTATAATCGACCTGTCATTGACCTTGTCTTAAAAAAATATATATAAAAAATCCGAGCCGTATTTTTTTTATATATACCGGTATATAGTGGTTTGTGGATATTTTTTACATATTTATTTATATATTTAGAGACCATGTGATAAAATAATAAGGTATATATTATCATTTATTGAAAGAATAAATCAATACACGAGTGTCAAATATAAATCACATATGGGTACACGTATTATTTACTATTATTATTATTATTATTTATATATTATTGCTATCTTTAGGTAGAATATATAGTATTTATATTAATATAAGTGAAGTATAAAGCCTCAAAAACAGTTTATTTATTATGTTGTTGAATATTCTGGAAGGAGTCTGTGATCAGCTGATGTGTCGAAGCCAAAGTCAACAATGTTCAGACCAAAGTTATTCCATTATTATTTATTATTTAAAGACTATTATTCGTATATTTCAACCGGTCAGTATATAATAACCTCAAAATAAATATGTTTTATAAGATAGACTCGTGTTTTGATGTTAGTATTGGTGGAATAAATGTTAAATATAAAGCCGAAGTCAGTGTGTGTGTTGTGACAAGGCCAAGTTATGCAATAAGCCGACAACTCACCTTGACACACACACAGACACACATACACATATCTTAAGGCTTTACCGAGGCTATAGCTTCACTTACACACTTCCTAACACATTATTAAACACCATTAACTATATATAATGGTTCCAATATTAATAAAAATATCAAAATATATCGAATAATACAAAAGCATCATACATCATTCACCTTTATATAGCGTCTTCAGTAATGTCTGGGGGGTGCGGGAATAGGGGGACAGACTTGGGGGGTGCAGGAATAGGGGACAGGCTTTCTACCCACCCCAAGCCTGTCCCCCTATTCCTGCACCCCTCAAGCCTGTCCCCTACTCCCACACACCCTTATTACTTTTTATTTTATTTTTTTAGAATGGGAGTATTATTCTATTTAAAAATAATCAAAATACAGTATATATTTTTCTTACACTAGTTACAAGAGCTATAGGCCTAACCGTGTACCATATTATTTTCTAATAGGAATGTAAGTCAGGGTCAGACAAAGCCACAAAAGTGTATATATGTGTGTACAGTCAACAGAGAAAGTGTGGGAGTAGGGGGTAGGGTTTGGGTAGTGTGGGAGTAGGGGGACAGGTTTGGGGAGTATGGGGACAGGCTTGGGGTAGGGTTTGGGGAGTGTGGGAGTAGGGGACAGGCTTGGGGGGAGTTAGGAAGGTGCGGGAATAGGGAACAGGCTTTCTACCCACCCCAAGCCTGTCCTCCTATTTAATATAATACACTGACATAATAATAATAATAATAATATCGGTATTATATACAGACTCTACCTTTTCCTATATACTATAAAAAAAAAAAAACCTGTTAAAAACTTTTGTTCCTTTTGGCCTCTTATGCTTAGATAGATAGAAATAGATAGATAGATAGATAGAGCAATAGTTAGATAGATATATATATAAATAGAGATAGTTAGATAGATAGAAATAGCTAGATAGAAATAACGATAGATAGACAGATAGAAATAGCTAGATAGATAGAGGCTAGTGGAACACAAATTTTGAACAGACTATAGTTCATTTTCACTCTTCTACATTATTATTTTTAACTTGTTTCTTATAATACTGTACAGCAACAGAATTTCCAAGGTGTTGTGTCTTATAGTATGTGTGTGTGTGTGCATCTCTGGTTTGCAATGTGTCGCAATAAAATAAAGTAAATATGAAATCAATTACAAGAATAAATTAAAGTAAATGTGAAATCAGTGACAAAAATATAAAGTAAATGTATAATCAATTACAAAAATAAAATAAAGTAAATGTGTAATCAGTGACAAAAAAAATAAAGTGGTGGACAAACAGTGGAATTAATTAGTGTATAAATAATTAGTGTATAAATATGTGGTGGACATTCATTATAAAAAAAGTTTAAGTGTTGCATGATTGATCAGTGGCAGAAAGATATATAAGTGGTACTGTATATGGAAATAAGTGGTATTGTAAATTATCAATGACAAAGAATTACCGTAAAGTGATGTACAGTTGGAGACATGAATGGTTGGTACAGCCCAGTAGGTGAAAGATACTTGTCCCATTTGAGTAACCATGGGTGTCTATTATCAGGTACTTGATTTTTTTTTTATTTCCATCCTCAATAGTAACTTCTGCCCTTCCAATTTACCAACCTAACTGTACAGTACGGTATTATATAGAACCTCAATAATTATACAAAACACCCCCAAGCCTGTCCCCTACTCCCGCACCCTCTTAAAGTAGATAAAATATGTCCATGAAGTTAAAATGTCAGAAGAAGCAACAATCACATGACCTCCAGATGAACTAACTTTTACTGGAGCTCTATGAACCCTCCAAATAATCCAGGCCACAAAACCCTTCAGTGTTTCTAATAGGGAATCTGTTGCCTGGAGTAGTTTGGAGAATTCATAAAGCTCCAGTAAGGACACTCAAATATTTTTTAAACTACGAGCAATAGTCCTTGGTCAGGGTGTAATTAATATAAGGGGAAGTATGGTCAGGAATTATTTACTGCAACTTACCGTACATCAGGGTTGTTGTTATTATTATTATTATTATTTTTATTATTATTATTATTATTATTGCTCTAATCTACTATGAGACACTTTTCCACGGATATTACAGTATTATTATTATTACCGGTATTATTGTTATTATTACCGTTATTATTATTATTACCGGTATTATTATTATTACTCGTATTATTATTATTATTGGTATTACAGGTATTATTATTATTATTACCGGTATTATTATTATTATTACCAGTATTATTATTATTATTATTACCAGTGGTGTAATATTCTATGAGATATTGTACATAATAATTTTCCATTCACTCTCCTCCCAGCCAGCATCAACCACCATTACTTTCTTTGAGTTCAGAAAATTCTCCATTAATATTGTTTACACTCACTCTACCCCTGCTACTGCTTTTTACTCTCCACCCCCTTCCCCCCCTCCCCTTCCCCCTACCCCCTCCCCTACCCTCCTACTCCCTCCCCTACCCTCCTACTCCCTCCCCTACCCTCCTACTCCCTCCCCTACCCTCCTGCTCCCTTCCCACCAAATGCGTGCATGTGACGTCTATTCTAACACCAGTGTGGGGTGCCAACACTTTGACGTCATCACACACACACACAGTCACACACACACACACACATGTAGCTTTTGACATCTAGTATTTGTTCACATCCGGTAGTATTTTCCATTATTATCTACCCGATACTAACTTATATTAGGATTGTGTTATGAGGGAAATGTTTTGCTGGTGGTTAATCTGAAGTTAAAAGGTGGTTATTTGATTCATTGTAGTCAACTCCGCCTCCACATACCACAACCCCCCCCCCCAAGCCTGTCCCCCTATTCCCACACCCCCTTAACAAGATGGGGGGGTGGGGGGGGGACACACCATTGAAACAGGTTTAACTACGACCGTCTGGCACTCGTCCTAATTCCCAAGTAGCCTATACTATAAAAAAAATAAAAAAAAATAGCACAGATGACATTGAAGGTCACCATTCCGATTCTTGTTCACAACCTTGACACACAAACCAGGTTACATTTTTTTTTTTCACATTTTTGTTCACTCGTCTTTAGGCTTGATTACTTAAGGGGGTGTGGGAATTAGGGGACAGGCTTGGGAGTTGGGGGTGGTGGTGCGAGAGTAGGGGAACAGACTTGGGGTGGGGGGAGGGGGATAGAAAGCCTGTCTCATTTACTCCCGCACCCCCCAAGACTGTCTCATTTACTCCGCCACCCCCCAAGCCTGTCTCATTTACTCCGCCACCCCCCAAGCCTGTCCCCTACTCCCACAACCCCCCCTTTTATAATTGGGTTCAACGACCCCACGACTGATATTGATTACCGTACGCCATGAAACCACAAGTGTATTATACTCTATATGAAAAAGAAAAGAAAACGAGCCATTTGGGATTTTGCTACCCTTCAAAGATTCGTAACAAATTTGGTCCTCAGTTAAAATGTTTCTGGGAACGATTTGTGTAAAGGATTTTCAAGCAATTTTACCCAGAAAAATATGTCATAAGAGGATGATGTTGGAATTGTTTTTATTATTCTATTACACTATTTATACGACGCTGACCAATTAAATCAACTACAATAACCTACCTCTAATATTATAAAGAATGCGTCAACCATATTCAGAATTAATTATTTGGTGTTGTTGCTATACAAATAATTTGGAGATATCATCTGGGATAATATTCATGATGGGTTAATGTTTCTTTACTTTGCATGTAGTCAAAAGCTGATAATAGATAAGGTACCTAGTGATGGCAGATAAGGGTGGATTTGTGTTTTGGCAGATAAGAGTGGATTTGTATTTTGGCAGATAAGGGTGGATATGTATTTTTGTTTGTTTGTTTACATTCCCCTACTGTGTAATGGAGAGAGTCATTTTAATTTTATCCTTTCACTTGTATAAATATAGGTGTTTCCTTATAGCCTAACTTTCTGAGACGTCATATTCCTTTGGGTAGACTATATGTTTATATTCGTGGTTTAGAAAGACATAGTAACCTAAACCTTAAGGGGAGAGTATACTTTTGATAGATTGGAGTGCCTTGATTCCTCCAAAGTATGCCAGGAAACAGACCCAGAGGAAGAAAAATAATGGTATCCTGTTGCCTGGAATAGTTTGGAGGAATCATAATCTCCAAAAATGCTCTCAACTTGAACTATATAGCTACGTCTTAACAGTTGTGTAAAGTGACAACAATGAATTTGCCATTGATCCCCACTTTTCCATTGTTGGTGGCAATGGTGGAGATGGTAACCTTACCAGTGCTTACTAAGGCTGCTGACTTTACTGTTATGTTATAGTGGCTGAGTCAGGTACAATGTGGGAGTCAGTCTAGTGTGAGGGGAGACTTTACCACCCACCACCACCATACCAGGAGTATATTGTGCGTGTCTAGCAATACAACACCAGCAGGAATTAATGTGCCCGGAGACTAGGCTATCTAGATATGAGTACACAAGTAAGGTTGCCACTTTGTCCTGAGGGCTGAGAGTTACAATGTGCGCGCCTGGGACTTATTTCTAGTAGTAGCCAGCAAAGGGCGTTGTATAAGTCTTTGCACGCCTCACACTGTTTCTAAATGTAGCCTATACTTGCCTCTGTACCAAGGCTCATTGTGTCCAATTGTAGATGGAGTATATTTGAGTTGACAACACACTCTAAAATCATACACATTGCAACATCTTGATCTTGTTTGTTGCTGTAATGGCACATGACGCCACCAGTGATAACAACATTGCTAAGAATAAAGTACAGATTTTAGTCATCTGGCTTGGCACGAGAGAGAGAGAGAGAGAGAGAGAGAGAGAGAGAGAGAGAGAGAGAGAGGGATAACAGAAAAGGATGGTTAATTCATAAAGTATAATCTCTGAGCACTTATATATACACTGACTCGCACACACAAAATTACAAAGATGTGTTTGGTATTCTCATTTGTACTGCCCCAAACAAACAATACATTCACTTGCACATGTATATCTATAGTTGTTGTAATTACCGGTACTATCCTTAAAATTCACGTTTGTTTACTAAAGTGACAAGGCAGAGCAGCATTACTGAAGCTGAGATTTGTTGTTAGTGTAATTGTAAATAAATATGATGCATAGAATAATTATGATCAGTTTAAAGTCGTTCTAGATTATCATTGTTATCACGAATAGCCTATAACGAGAGTAATATTGTGCAGGTGCCACATCTACGACTAGTAGGAACTGAGAGAGAGAGAGAGAGAGGGAGGAAGGAAGGAAGGAAGGAAGGGAGGGAGAAAGTATAGCTGTGTACACTATAGGCTACACGTGCCCACCTGAATCTCAAGGCCAAGGTCAGCCTGGCTAGCATAGAATTAACACTATCCAACCCAGTACATGCACGAACTCGGCTAGATTAGGTTAAGGTGGTAGTTCTTTTTTGGTACATTGAAGTGCCTTGATTCCTCCAAAGTATGCTAGGAAACAGGACCAGAACAAAATAGTTTGGAGGATTCAGTTGCTCTAGAATTACCAACACTAAACTTCCCCCTTAAGTTAGGTTAGGCACTATTATGTACAATCAGAACACACACACACACACAGAAAGATCACTAGGCTACTTTATTCAAACTAACACCGTAACCACTCGGCAGGTTGCACAGAAGGCCCCCAACTTCGGGCTGCTGTTCGACATAGACGGTGTGATCATCCGGGGTAAACGTATCCTGCCCTCCGCCGTCGAAGCCTTCAGTATGCTGGTGGATGACCGAGGAAAGTTCCGGGTCCCCACCGTCTTTGTCACCAATGCCGGTAACCTCCTTCGTAACCACAAGGCTGAGCAGCTGTCACATTGGCTGGGTGTTGAGGTAGGTGCTAACAACTTCATAGGTTTGCAATATTTTTTTATTGTATGTAAACAAATCCATCCATACACAAACACACCACTGCTTTTCCCTTCATGTTATTTACCACTTAATAATAATCGTCCGTTACCTTGTCAGATCACAGAGGACCAGGTGGTGATGGCCCACTCTCCACTAAAGATGTTCGACCAATATTTTCACAAGCAGCTTTTAATATCAGGACAGGGACCAGTACGGGAGATCTCTCATAATCTGGGCTTCACTAACACCACTACTGTAGAGGAAGTTAGACTGGCATATCCACAGCTGGATTGTGTCGACCATAAAAGGCGCAGTTTGAAGGTGAGGAACAGAGATGGTTTCTGAAGTGAGATTGTGTGAAGAGAGTAGAGTTTCTTTTAGGTATAGATAGAAAAAAGTGAGTATGGTTCCTAACAGTATGAAACCATTATATATTTGTCCTGGAGCGGAATTTGGTATACAGTAATTATAAATTTAAAAAATGTTCAACATTCTCTAAGAAGACTATTGACCCTTCAGCCTGTGGAACCAGCCCCAGTAATCCCCAAGATTGATGCCTTGATGTTGTTTGGTGAGCCAATACGATGGGAGACATCATTGCAGCTGTTGATTGATGTACTAATGACTGGAGGTGACTTATCTGCTCCACCACCTGCATCACCACCATATCCACACATACCTTTACTGGCATGTAATATGGATCTCCAATGGATGGCTGAGGCTTCAATGCCGAGGTGGGTACCACCTTTTTTGGACCACTCTCTCACTGTACTATGTAAATGAGGACGGTAAGCGGGCCTGTGGCCTTTGTCCTCATCTTTGTTATAAAAAAAAAATAAAATAAAAAAAAAATAAAGACGGAAAGCTGAAGCATGGAGAATAGAGGAGACAAAATGAAAAGGGTAACAGGAACAGAGATGAGTAGAAATGGAAGTGAGAAAAGAGGAAAGAAGACAGAAGAAAGTTGTCTAAAACATGAGAATTTGAATTCAGTAGGCAAAAACACAAATTTTAACCATTGTCTTTCCCTCACAAGTTCAGCATTTCCAGGAAACATAACCTAACCATAACCCAATTGTATGGTAAGGATTAACTATGACAACCTTCTTACAATGTCCCTGTAAGGATTAACTATGACAATCTTCTTAAATTGTCCCTGTAAGGATTAACTATGACAACCTTCTTACATTGTCCCTCTTCCCCAGGTTTGGTCATGGAGCGTTCCTGTTGTGTCTGGAGGCGCTGTACAAAAAAGTGACTGGAAATGATCTCATCTACACAGCCCTGGTGGGGAAACCTTCAGAGATTACCTACTACCATGCCGAGACAATGGTCCAACATCACGCTAACACCCTTGGCATCACACACCCCATCACCAAACTATACGCTATTGGGTTAGTTAGGTTCATTCTCTCTTCTTTTTTGTTTAAGGGCTGAAAAGTTTATACTGTATTTCCACCATGGTTTCTCATCATTTGTATTAGTGAATAGCATAACATTCCTTCACATTTTAACTGTTTCTGCTTCACTTTATATCTTTAATTTCAATCTATTTGTGTATAATTTTGTTTTTTTTAGTGACGACTTGTTTATTTTCCTTCCCAGTTCTATATTTGTTATCTTCTCCCTACCAAACCTTTTTACATACTTCATGATCTCAACACATCCCTTCTTTTTCCCTAGCAGTTTCTTTTAATATCCCACCACAGCCTTTCCTTCACTCCTTTTAATATCCCACCATAGCATTTCCTTCACTCCTTTACTGACTAGCTTCTCCCTCCACAGTGACAATATCCACACGGACATCTTTGGGATGAACCTTTACCGAGAGTATGTGGGTCGACACCGAGGCAGCAAGAAGAGGGTGGCTATGCAGGGAGCTCGTGGCTTTGACATCTCTATGCATGACTTCAAGGGTCTCCTGGCAGAAAAGTGTTATTCGGTTCTTGTTAGGGTAAGTTGGGCACGGTTGGTGGCGAGATAAAAGGAAAATTATGGGATGAAAGTTTTGATATTTTTGGGAGTTTTTGATAAGGTTAGGTTGAGTTGTAGTGTTGGTTTAGGTCATACATTATAGGTACAATGTAAAGGGGAATTTCTAGTGATTCTACAAAAAGTATTAGTGGTATGTTGATGGAGTGAAGTAAGTGTTGTGTCACTATAATACTGAATAATGAGACTGGGTTGTCTGTTCTATGGTACTGGTGGTACTTTTATATTTGAAATAATCAGTAGCTTTTAGTTTATCAGCCATATATTTCCCTCTCCTTTTGTTATTATTTGTATGTCATCACTGTCTTATCCTCCATCTTTTCTTTTCTGTCCAGACTGGTGTATACAATGAAGACAGCAACGGTGAGAACAAAATCTTAGAACACTGTCCCCGTGACTTCCTGCCTGTGGAGGCTAAATTACAGGAACCTTCTCTCACTGTGAAATGTGTCCTTGAAGCCATCCATACTATATACAGACAAGAGAACTTTTCCTGAGGGTAACATCATGGCATCTAGGGTGAACCTTGCAACAGCTTCATGCCAGGATCACCAAATTTATCTCAAGGTTTGGCAGATTCTCTCATTCAGCATAAGTGACCTTGTGTGTGAGAAATATATCAATTATTGTATTTATTTGTGAATTCTTTTTTGAGAATGGTTACCAAGAACATCACCGTTGATCTCTAAATGTCTTCGGATTATCTAGAACTTTTTATGAGATTATGGAGTTTTAGTAAAAACATGGAATTTTATAATTAGTGTTGTTTTTTCATGAGAATATTGAGAATCTAGGTGTGTGAAAGTATATGTATTCTTTTTTGTCAAGGTCTTACGTCTTCATACATGAGGTTCTGGAGTGATTTGAAATTGTTTAAATCATTTACCAGAAAAAGCTAAGAAGAGATGTTCAGGGATTTATATGCATAGAAAGAGATGGAGAATATCATAATTAATGCAACTGGGCATTAAATTGGACGGATACTAAGGCTGTGGCAATTAGAAATAGTGGGAACTATGATCATGTACTGTAGTGTTCTGTTACTAATTGTGAAGCAGAATATGGTGTTAGTGTCGTGTGTTTGAAGGATTGAAAAAAAGGTTATTCTGTGTGACTGCTGACTGAGAATGGGAGAAAGATTGTGGTTACTTTTAGGAATAGGAATTTATATTAATGTTTTATGTATTACTTTACAATTGTGCCATTTATTTAGAGAACGAAGATGATGCAGAATGTGAGGATTGGTACTTACCACGGACTACAATGGCAAAATATTAGGGTACCGTACATTATTTATAGCAAGATGGAAAGTGCATGATTACTGTGACTTTGACGAGGGGTTTTATGATGCTATATAACAGAACACCTGAAACTGACTCATAACAACCTTAATTAAATCTTTCAATCCACAAAACCATAAAAAATATTTAAGTAAAAGTAATCTGCTACCATTAGTTTGTACAAATAGAAATACAAGTTAGTAAAGATCTTGTAAGAACTAACTAGTAGGTTGATGATACAGTATAGCAGCAGAAGCCTGATGTAGAATATGGTATATAGGCCTATGGTATGTACTGTATATTTTGATAGAAACACAAAGTTGGCTACAAACTTAAGTAGAAGTGCCAAGTAGAATAATGGGAAAAACAATCGACCTTGGTAGAATCACCAAGTAGATGTTAGAAGGATTGTGCTTCATCTTTTTGGATGAAGTTATTCAGTAGAACATAATATAGTGAATGGTGAGTATGACATCATCATCATCATCATAGTAGTACTGTAGTATAGATTATAGTAACTACAGACTGGTAGATCTTTGACCAAATCTAATACAGACTGATAGTCCTTAAAACTGTAGACTGATTCTTCTCACCCTTACTTAACTACAAATTGGTAGATCCCAAAGGATACTAACAGTAGACTGTAGATATATTTCAGTAACCTTATACCAGTAGACTAGATTATACAGTACAGTACTAGAGATTTGTAGGTAGTACTGTAGTCCAATATAATCTGTTTTGTTAGAGAAGGCAATTTTAACACTGTAAATTTAAGGGTATAGTATTTACAAGGGAAGATAGTGTAAAGTGGCACCTCCTCTCATCGGTGCCTCAAGCCAGAAATCCCACGGGGACAAAATGGCTTAAATGAATTAGTCAACAATAAACTGTTACAGCTTTAAACTGGTAGACTTTAGGCCAGACACAAAGTAAGGCAGCTGTACCCTAGATGCTAATGACTGGCTGCACTTAGATCGAGTTACAGTGATATAATTTATACTATACAAAGGTGAGTTACTGAACCTTCCCTTCTTTATTCTCCAAATGTTTAGCTGTATCCTTCATATGTAACATAGTTATACATGTACTGTATTTAAATAACTAAATGAAAGTATTTATCTGCAATGAAAATAATAATAATATAGCATTATATTATATTGCACTATATTATGAAGGGAAGGTGCAGTGCAGTATATACTATGGTGTAATTCATTATAATATATGTCCCTTTGTTTTGATATGATCCACCTTAAGGGCGTGTGGGAGTAGGGGGACAGGCTTGGGCGGGGTTTTAGGGCGTGCGGGAATAGGGGGACAGGCTTGGGGTGGGTAGAAAGCCTGTCCCCTATTCCTGCACCCTCCAAAATCCCCCTAAACCCCCCCAAGCCTGTCCCCTATTCCCACACACCCTTAAGGTAAAAACTAAGGAGGCTTTATTGTTATTTTTCATGTAAAGATATACTGTTATATCTTACAAACAAATACAGTGTGTGTTTTGTAACGCTGTAAGTAACAGCAGTGTAATTAAAGGTACAGGAGAGAGAGAAAGAGAGAGAGGTTGTGGCCTGGTGGATGTAAGGGATTGTTGCTTCACTCACTCATTTATCAATCTCATCTTAGTTCATTTTAACATGTTATATTTTCAATTCATCACCACATAGTGTGTCTTACTTAAGTACATGTAGTTTATTTCTCACTATCCACCCTGACATACTGTATATTGTTATTATATACAGAGTTGTTGCACCTCTTTCTCACCCACATTCCATCACATCAATTGTCACACACTATACCATCTTCCCCTATTGTCACACACCTTTCATCACCCTGTCTTCCTTCACCTTTAATGAATACCTCACAAGGAGCCTGTATTTAAGAACAGACTTTAGTGTATCCAATTATCACTCCAGTACAGTATTGCCAGACACCCTTCAAAGTATGTATGATTATACCCAATATATCTGTACTGTACATCATTATACACAAATGGTCAATGTATACCATCCCCACCCTTAGGTACAAGAATCAGATGGTCATATGTTGTTACAGTTCACTAGAAGTTAACCAATTTGGAAAAGAGTAGTACTGTATTATTATTTTATGTATTTCTATGCTAATACAGTATAGTACTTTATATTATATGTATGGTAGCAACAACTGAATTTCCGTCTGCTGTATCAACACATGACCAGATAATATTGTACTCCACCATTCGGCTGTGAAACCTTTGATGCATATTATGGTACTATTCTTAATTAGTGAACTTGTTGGCAATCCACACTCCCACTATTCTCATTCACATTACTAGAAAGTGCAGATATCATAGCTGTAATGATTGTCCTTATTAATTGTACCTTGTCTTGTATTTTCAGTTTGTCAATACAAATGAAAAACAGAAAATACAAGTGAAACCACATACTGATAGTGCAGTACAGTATTGTACATTATATCTGTTTCTCTTAAAGGGAGAGTATACTTTTGTTATATTGGAGTACCTTGATTCCTCCAAAGTATGCCATGAAACAGAACCAGATGAACAAAAATAATGGTGCCCTGTTGGAGTTTGGAGGAATCATTATCTCCAAATATGTCCAAACTATACCCTCCCCTTAATTAAAGGGTTATGTACTTCTAACTCATCAAAACTAACATTCACAATAAACCCAAAGAACCACATGAATTAACACTGTAATAATAACTACAGTAGATGGTATGTAGACAACTACCCGTTCAGGAGGAGCTTTCATTGACAATATTTCACCATAATTCTCCTCCTTGACTTGATGTTGTAACCTAATATTACTAAAGGCTCCACTTTGAAAGGGTATTATTGAGGGAGTCTTTTTATAATGATTTGTCACCACTGCTACAGATACTATTTGCTAATTTTATACAAGTTATTTGCACTCAATACGAAATAAGCAAACGGTACTTACTGTGAGCAGAATTAGAAACAGTTACTGTACACAGCATCATCAATAAAAGCTTCTCATATTATTTTGGTTTCTGTTCTAGACAAAGGATGGTATTTGGTATTGTACCTTCTCTCTCCATTATTAAAGATCTGGTCTTATATGTTATGGTCTTTGATTTTGGGGGTTACCTGCAAGTTATATTACATACAGTATACACTCCTCTATGGTATAAATGGTGGAAACTGACAACCTCATAAAATGGATCGCTGGCATATTGTAGCCAGTATTTGTTCATGGGCTTATAATATATAATCTAGTAGTGGGTTTGCATTAGTTACTGGTAATGTGTATGACATATCTACTTCTTTCTGTCCAGATAATAGTTGATAATACTTGTGTTAGGTGAAGTTCATAAATTTAAATTGTAGTTGTAAGAACAATTATTATTACAAGGTACCATGCTATGTTTTATATTAGCAATGCACATGATAAGGACACCATTCCTTTCCCATGATAACAAGACTGAATGTTACTTATTAGTGTTGAGTTTAACCCTTACATACCATCACTGTCAAGTTAGAATCTCAATGCTATCTAAATAAAAAGTGAAATTGTTGTATCATAATATAATAATGAAGGAATGAGTAACATTATTATCATGCTTACATCCAGTTCTATCATTAATCTAAAAATGATGGCACTTTTTCTCATTTAATTAAATAAGATTGTCTTGCATTATTCACATTCAAATTCAGTGAAAGTGAGTTTTTATTTTAAGAACTTCACAGTCAAGGGCATAAAATTAAAGTAGTTAGGGACAGGGAGGGTAAAATTTGGGATTGTGAAGGATTGGCTGAAGGTTACCACTTAAGAAAGGAGTTACTTATGAACATGGAAGTTGGAGTGGAAAGAAACAAACTAACTTACAACCAAATGGGAAGACATTCATGGACTCTGTTCATCCATGACCATATCTTCAATAATGAGTGCTGAGGATTGACTGTCAGTGTGACCAAGAGATTCATCACCAACGTCCGACGAATGCATCATGGGCTGACCTGTTAACAAAACACATTAGTATTATTTTTATTATTTTTATTATTTTTATTATTTTTATTATTTTTATTTTTATTATTATTATTTTTATTATTTTTATTTTTATTTTTATTTTTATTATTTTTATTATTATTATTATTATATACTTTTGTACTTTTCCTTACATGCTAATTCACACACAGCTGTATTATAAAAGTTCAAATATATTCCCAGAAACTTACTAACATATTTTTAAGAATAGAGTGGAGGTGGTAAAGATACAGTATGTTATAAAACAGACCTATACTTGAGGCAAGGACGTGTGTGTCAGTGAGAGGGTCGGTGGTTGAAGCAGGGGTCAGTTCAGAGGAAGTGTTGGTAGTTGCAGTAGTGTCAGTTCCTCCAAGTTCACATGGCAGATCCAGTGTAGGTATATTGTCATCTCCTGGGGATAAAAAGGATCCCTTTATGTATCACAACTAATTTACTACTACAGTATTACCATCATCTGGGAACAATGCCCTATAGAATTATCCATCACATTCCCAGTAAGGAATTATCGAAAAAAAAAAAAAAAAATTGCAGTTACATATTGTCAGTTTTTAACAAATACCTCCACAACCAATAATAATGATACAAAATAATGATACTCAATATGAGCCTATATACATACCCTGGAAGGCAGGAGTCTGAGTCATAAGTTGCTCCATAACAGTAGTAAGGAGAGTTGTAGCTGTGGTATCATCACGACTGAGAGAAAGTGCTTTATGGAGTGACACTACTGCACCTTCAAAGTCACTCAGTAAGGATTGTACCAAACCCATTGCTGAGTAGGTTGATGACACACCTGGACACAGACGTAAAGCCTGTACAGAAAACATTGATAGTTAAAAGTTCACTCCTGCTCATCATAACGTTAAATACAAACTTTAAAACTTTCCACCCCTACTACTAACACACACACATGCAAAGTGAGACTGAAGAGGAAATAAGTGAGGGAGTGTTTGTATACATGTACAGTTGTGGTCAATAATAATCATTCACATATGGGTATCTCAAACAATTTAACGTTCACATATGATGTTATTGTTTTAAGTAGTGTGTAGCTGCTTGTATTAAATTAAAAGATGGTAGTTAATGTGTGTGTTATTGTTTTAAGTAGTGTGTAGCTGCTTGTAGTAAATTAAATGATGGTACTTAACCTATTAATTGTAAAGTTTATCATCTACGGAACAGAGGGAAGCTGTCAAACTCTTACGTGAGTTACCCTTATATGGATGATTGATTATATTTGACTACAACTGTACACTTTACCTGCTGATGGAAGTGTAGAGCTTCATCATATTTGGCCAGTTTACGACAAGTATGGGCCAAGTTGTTAAGTAGTGCAGCCCACTTCTCTGACACCATGATGACACCACTCTTCTCCACCACTGATACAGCTTGTCTCAGATAAACCTCAGCTGTTATGTATCTGTGGAAGTTGGAAGAGAAGTGAAGGGACATGAGCAAGCAAAGTGGAAGTGTTTGCATATGAAAAAAACAAACAGGTGATTTTTTCTGCCATGCTCACCACTTTGGAGAGTTATAAATAAATAGCTAACAATTATAGTAACTTGAGTTGATGAAAATAACTGTTGACATCAAAACAATACCAGAGGCCACAAAACTCACTCTTGGTTACTAAATGCCACGACCCCCAACTCATGTAGGACAAAGGGGTCAGAAGGGGCAATCTCCAGGGCCTCCTTGAAGAACTTTTCGGCGAACTTTGGGTTATTGGTGAGTCCGTACTCCATGCCGATGTAGAGGAGAGGTAGGTGGCATCCCTTCATGAGTTGTGCGGCCTTGAAGTACGCCGCCATGGCCTGGTCGTGTTCGTTTTCAGCGGCAAAGGAGTGACCGTACGCTATCCACGCTGGTCCAAACACACGATCTAAGGTGGTGGCTTTGGTCAGGTATCTACGTGCCGGTTCATTCTTCCCTGTACGGTGAATAAAGGTAGTTGTTGTAGTGGTTAGGTTAGGGGCTAGGTGAGTGGTATATTGGAGGGTGAATAAAGGTGGTAGTTGTGGTTAGGTGAGTGGTATATTGAGTGGTATATTGGAATAGAGTGAAATGTAGGGAGGGTTACAGAAGTGGTAGAGTGAATGATGGTAGTTGTAGTGGTAAGGTTAGGGCTAGGCGAGTGATATAATGGAATCAAATTAATAGTATAATAATAAACAGAGAAACAGTAGAAATCTCACCTATCAAATTAAAAGTATAATAATAAACAAAGAAACAGTAGAAATCTCGCCTATCAAATTAAAAGTATAATAATAAACAGAGAAACAATAGAAATCAAACATAGAAACAGTAGAAATCTCACCTATTAAAAAAATAATAATAAACATAGAAACAGTATAAATCTCACCTATTAAATAGTAGTAACATCCAACAGCAAACCAGGCTATGGCACTTTCAGGGTATAAATCCACCATCTTGTGAGCCAACAGGAACAGTGCTATGGGGGTAAATATTAGAATACAATTTAATTAATGTACGCATAAAGTATTACCGAACCATAAAGGGTACAATAAACATCCACCTTCATCATCATCATCATTATTTACGTTTAACATCCGTATTTTTCCATTTACTTTGTGTATAAGTACTCACTGTTAGATTGTTTAAGTTCCACCAGACATGATATATGGATGGGAAGGCAGTCAGTGTGGTAAGGATCCTTTTTCAATACTCTGTAAGATTATACTTCAGGTGAGGTGAGGTGAATGGTGAAATAATGAGATATGAATGATGATACAGTATATGAATGGTGAAATGATGAGAGGTGAATGGTGAAATAATGAGATATGAATGATGATATATGAATGGTGAAATGATGAGATATGAATGGTGAAATAATGAGAGATGAATGGTGAAATGATGAGAGGTGAATTATGAGATGTGATATTATACAACAATATTCATAAATACAGTAAAATACAGTAAATAATTCATTCTCTTATAACCAACACAACAACACTCTCCTTACTTACTCTTGTGTGAGTCGGTAACATTGGGCATAGTTGCAATTGTAGTAGAGTTTCTCAGCCTGTGCGGTTATAAAGTCTGCATTGGCTGCCAGCGTGGGTAAGGAAGGAACTGGCTGGTTGGGTGAGCTGTACTTGTTAATGCGAGTCTCGTACACCGTCTTCACTATGGCCACCTCATTCTCGGAACACACGTCCGACAATGGTAATGATGATAGAAGCTCTTCCTCTGTCAAAGGGATGGAATGTATTATACTCTGTTCAAAATTTGTGTTCCATTTTCCTCTATCTATCTGTCTCTATTTCTATCTATATCTATTTTTATCTATATCTTTATATCTATATCTATTTCTATCTATCTCTTATCTGTCTATCTATCTATCTATCTATTTCTATCTATCTAAGCATAAGAGGCCAAAAGGAACACAAGTTTTGAACAGACTATAGTAAAGGAAATAATTATATAAGACAGTAATATATATACAGTAGATACAAATCAATACAGAAGAGGTTTGTTTTATAGCACCTAACATAATTTCTTGTACACTCTCCTCTTTTTTTATGTTAGGTTAGGTTGGTGAAGGGTTGTGTCGCATAAAGTGAATTCCGCATAAAGTAAATTGTACATTTCCATAAGAAATAATGGTACTTTAACATGAAAATGGAGCCTCCTTGTTCCTGTTATTTTAAGAGTTCGTGTAAATTGCATTTATTTAATTTTTTTTCATGATACCCGGTACTTACTATTTCAAATTGGCATAATCTAAACTCGCATAAAAAGAGAGGAGAGTGTAACTATAGCCTACCTTCCTTAGCAGTGAGCATGTGGTGTTGTGTTAGGGCGTGTATGGCTTCAAAACAAAGTGGATCTTCCTGGGCAGCTGTCTGGAAACTCTCGGCTGCCAACGCTCTATTGTCACTGGCCTCATATATGTAACCTTTCAGTAAGTGAATTGAACACTCGATCTGTAAAGGGACGATTATTAATGTTATATCTATCTATGGATGTGAGTAAATACATATTATGAAATATTTAATTGAACTCTAGATAGATAGATTAGATAGATAAATTAGATAGATATATAGATAGAAATACTTAATTGAACACATCTATCTGTAAAGGGAGGATTATTAATGTTATATCTATCTATGGATGTGAGTAAATAAATATTATGAAATACTTAATTGAACTCTAGATAGATAGATAGATAGATAGAAATACTTAATTGAACACTTTAGGATCAGCAGAGCAAAAATAATGGAAAAGAATGGTGCATGTACTGTAAGGGAAGATACAGCAATAAAATATTTTAAATTTAGCCTCAAAAAGAAAGAATGGCGCATGTACCGTACTTACAGGCATAGTGTCGTCAATTTCCGGTACAAAAGAAATGCGCATGTACCGTACTTACAGGCATAGTGTCGTCAATTTCCGGTACATTGATGATAGGTTGTGTGTGTGTGATGTTGTTGTTGTCAGTAGTTGGGTCCAAGACATCCAACGCTGCCTGATATTCACCAATCTCATAGTGACACAGGGCTGTTAGGTATCTACAACTGGGGTTCTGTAATATACCGGAATGGTCAAGGGATAATAATAAGATCAAGTAATAATAATAATAATAATAATAACAATAATAATAATAATAATAACAATAATAATAACAATAATATAGATAGATAGAAATAGAGATAGATAGATAGATAGATAGATAGATAGATATAGAAAGAGATAGGTAGATAGATATAGAGACAGACAGACAGATAGAAATAGATAGAGATAGATAGATAGATAGATAGACAGAAATAGATAGAGATAGATAGATAGATAGATAGACAGAAATAGATAGAGATAGATAGATAGACAGACAGATAGAAATAGATAGATAGATTAGAACTGAGTATATATAGTGTAACTCACATTAGTCAGTTTGTGTGTGTTAAGGAGTAGTATGGCTCGGTGATATTGGTGTGTGTGGTAGTAACATTGGGCCTGCCAGTACACGTCACTCGCGGCACCGTTACCAAGCGTCACGATCTTGTCCGCCCAGAACACAGCGGCTTTGTAGTGGTGCTGGAAATGTATGTACGGTCACGGTCAGTATTCCTGATACACCTTGGGATGAAAACTAGTGCACAGAAAATAGCCTTGACAAATAGTGCACAAAAATAGCCTTGATAAAATAGTGCACAAAAATAGCCTTGACAAAATAGTGCACAAAAATAGCCTTGACAAAATAGTGCACAAAAATAGCTTTAAACAAATAGTATAAATGCAAAATAATCTAACTTACGTGTTTTTCCAAGGCAAAATAATCTAACTTACGTGTTTTTCCAAGGCAAAATAAGTTCATTTACGTGTTTTTCCGAGGTAAAATAAACTAACTTACGTGTTTTTCCGCCACCCAAAACCCCTGTCTTCCCAGTGCTCTCCCCCACGATTGAAAGGGTTAGGGAATATGTATACACCAAGTAGTTTCTGATCAATATTATGGTCACTAATGAATAGAACAAGTTAAAATAGGCAGGAACAAAAATAAAAATAAATAAAGGTGGAACTCTTATTCAGAATTACCTTAATAACGGTTATGTATAATTAATATTGGTATTATTACAGAATAACTGTGTTTTTGGTTAGATTTGAGCAGTGTTACCACATTAGGTTAGGTCCAGGAAATTTGCCCCAGTCACTTTATGATAGTTTACACTGGTTATACCCGGTAGTTTGGACAGGTTAGGTCCCGGTAGTTTGGACAGGTTAGGTCCCGGTAGTTTGTACAGGTTAGGTCCCGGTAGTTTGCCCAGGTTAGGTCCTGGTAGACTGCTGTGGTCTAGGTTAGGTTAGGTCAGGTCAAGTCAGGTCAGACTAATTTTCAAATTATGTTTGTAAACGGGGCATATCTCAAAAACGAGGCATTTCAAAGACAAACACCATAGATGAAAAGTGTGTTAGTCCAAAATACTGAATAATGACACTAATATATACAATATAAGGAAAACAGCTTTTATGTAAATTTACCCTATTTTCTTACAATAATACGATGGCTAACTATGTATACTTAATAATAATAATAATAATAATAATAATAATAATAGATAAAAGTTAAATTGAAATAATGATGATAATACTACTACTCTTACTACTAATAATAATAATAATTAATATACATACCCTCTGTATATAACTCTTGACTCTTGACCGTAATTTATCCAGGTTAATGGGTGGTGGTGGTGAAGTGGTCATATCATCCACCTCAGCCATGTCTATCTGTATGGAGAGATGGATGGATGTATAGTAAATGGCTCTATGTATGGATGTATGTATGGATAGTAAATGGCTCTATGTATGGATGTATGTATGGATGGATGTATGTATGTATAGTAAATGGGTCTATGTATGTATGTACGTATGGATGGATGTATAGATAGTAAGTGGCTCTATGTATGTATGTATGTATGTATGTATGGATGGCAAGATAGTAAATGGGGATGAAAAAAATAAATATAAAGTCAAATTGTATGGAAAAATTATACATAAAGTTAAATTGGATGAAAAAAGATAAATATAAAGTCGAAAAAGACGAGTATTAAATCAAATTGGATGTAAAAGATTATTATAAAGTCAAATTGGATGAAAAAAATGAGTATAAAGTCGAAAAAATGAGTATAAAGTCGAAAAAGATTAATATAAAGTCAAAATTTCGTACTCCACGCCTCACTCACACCAGCAGACAGTGTTGCCAACTTCAACTGTCAGACCAACAAATTTCCCCAACTTCAATAATATCAGAATTTCCCTTTTTTACCTCAATAATTCCACTTTTCCTACTCTTCTTTATTTACCATACCATCATATTCTTGTTATTTCCTTTTTTAACTTCAAGAATTCTCTGTTTATTCTTAAATTTGAAGATAATTAGACATTCATCATTTTCTTATTACTCTTTTCTTACTCTTGAACAAAATGTATACAGTTTTCCCTTTGGTACCTCTAATTTCCCATGTCTAGAGAAAAATCCCCATATTTGGCAACACTGCTTTTCACTCACTTTGTAAACATTTGTTGTTGTTGTCGTTGAGTTGGAGATTTCGGATTCCACAAATATTTATTTATATTATTATTATTATTATTATTATTATTATTATTAACTATTTACACACACACGATCACAAGAATTTAGTGCGTGTCTTTCAGCTAGGATTTCCTTCGTTAGATTCATTATTTTCCTTCATGTCTATTGCTGCTTACTTGAGTAATACATTTAACTCAACAAGAATAATTTTTCTCGTTATATTTTAGAGTAGTTATTACGAACATACAGTTGGACACAGGAATGGTTGGTACAGCCCAGGTGAAAGATAATAATAATAATAATAAAAAAGAAAAAAAATTCCATCTGAAAAGAAATAATAATAATAATAATAATAATAATAATAATAATAATAATAATAATAATAATAATAATAATAATAATAATAAAAAAGAAAAAAAATTCCATCTGAAAAGAAATAATAATAATAATAATAATAATAATAATAATAATAATAATAATAATAATAATAATAATAAAAATGAAAAAAAATTCCATCTGAAAAGAAATAATAATAATAATAATAATAATAATAATAATAATAAAAAAGAAAAAAAATTCCATCTGAAAAGAAATAATAATAATAATAATAATAATAATAATAATAATAATAATAATAATAATAATAATAATAATAATAATAAAAAAAAGAAAAAAAATTCCATCTGAAAAGAAATAATAATAATAATAATAATAAAAATAATAATAATAAAAAAGAAAAAAAATTCCATCTGAAAAGAAATAATAATAATAATAATAATAATAATAATAATAATAATAAAAAAGAAAAAAAATTCCATCTGAAAAGAAATAATAATAAAAATAATAATAATAATAATAATAATAATAATAATAATAATAATAATAATAAAAATGAAAAAAAATTCCATCTGAAAAGAAATAATAATAATAATAATAATAATAATAATAATAATAATAATAATAATAAAAAAGAAAAAAAAATCCATCTGAAAAGAAATAATAATAATAATAATAATAATAAAAAAGAAAAAAAAATCCATCTGAAAAGAAATAATAATAATAATAATAATAATAATAATAATAATAATAATAATAATAATAATAATAATAATAATAATAATAAAGAAAAAAAAATCCATCTGAAAAGAAATAATAATAAAAATAATAATAATAATAATAAAAAAGAAAAAAAAAATCCATCTGAAAATAAATAATAATAATAATAATGAAAATAGTAATAATAATAATAATAAAAAAGAAAAAAAAATCCATCT
>JAWZYT010004845.1:117500-122500 GCA_034508575.1 Petrolisthes manimaculis
AAATAATAATAATAATAATAATAATAATAATAATAATAATAATAATAATAATAATAATAATAATAATAATAATAATAATAATAATAATAATAATAATAATAATAATAATAATAATAATAATAATAATAATAATAATAATAATAATAATAATAATAATAATAATAATAATAAAGAAAAAAAAATCCATCTGAAAAGAAATAATAATAAAAATAATAATAATAATAATAATAAAAAAGAAAAAAAATTCCATCTGAAAAGAAATAATAATAATAATAATGAAAATAGTAATAATAATAATAAAAAAGAAAAAAAAATCCATCTGAAAAGAAATAATAATAATAATAATAATAATAATAATAATAATAATAATAATAATAATAATAATAATAATAATAATAATAATAATAATAATAATAAAAAAGAAAAAAAATCCATCTGAAAATAAATAATAATAATAATAATAATAATAATAATAATAATAATAATAATAATAATAATAATAATAATAATAATAATAATAATAATAATAATAATAATAATAATAATAATAAAAAAGAAAAAAAAATCCATCTGAAAAGAAATAATAATAATAATAATAATAATAATAATAATAATAATAATAATAATAATAATAATAATAAAAAAGAAAAAAGATTCCATCTGAAAAGAAATAATAATAATAATAATAATAATAATAAAAAAGAAAAATATTCCATCTGAAAAGAAATAATAATAATAATAATAATAATAATAAAAAAGAAAAAAAATTGCATCTGAAAAGAAATAATAATAATAATAATAATAATAATAATAAAAAAGAAAAAAAAATCCATCTGAAAAGAAATAATAATAATAATAATAATGATAATAATAATAATAAAAAAGAAAAAAAAATCCATCTGAAAAGAAATAATAATAATAATAATAATAATAATAATAATAATAATAATAATAATAATAATAATAATAATAATAATAATAATAATAATAATAAAAAAAAAAAAAATCCATCTGAAAAGAAATAATAATAATAATAATAATAATAATAATAATAATAATAATAATAATAATAATGAAAAATAATTCCATCTGAAAAGAAATAATAATAATAATAATAATAATAATAATAATAAAAATGAAAAATAATTCCATCTGAAAAGAAATAATAATAATAATAATAATAATAATAATAATAATAATAATAATAAAAACGAAAAAAAATTCCATCTGAAAAGAAATAATAATAATAATAATAATAATAATAATAATAATAATAATAATAATAATAATAATAATAATAATAATAATAATAATAATAATAATAATAATAAAGAAAAAAAAATCCATCTGAAAAGAAATAATAATAAAAATAATAATAATAATAATAAAAAAGAAAAAAAAATCCATCTGAAAAGAAATAATAATAATAATAATGAAAATAGTAATAATAATAATAAAAAAGAAAAAAAAATCCATCTGAAAAGAAAATAATAATAATAATAATAATAATAATAATAATAATAAAAAAGAAAAAAAAATCCATCTGAAAAGAAATAATAATAATAATAATAATAATAATAATAATAATAATAATAATAATAATAATAATAATAATAATAATAATAATAATAATAATAATAATAATAATAATAATAATAAAAAAGAAAAAAAATTCCATCTGAAAAGAAATAATAATAATAATAATAATAATAATAATAATAATAATAATAATAATAATAATAATAAAAATGAAAAAAAATTCCATCTGAAAAGAAATAATAATAATAATAATAATAATAATAATAAAAAAGAAAAAAAAATCCATCTGAAAAGAAATAATAATAATAATAATAATAATAATAATAATAAAAAAGAAAAAAAATTCCATCTGAAAATAAATAATAATAATAATAATAATAATAATAATAATAATAATAATAATAATAATAATAATAATAATAATAATAATAATAAAAAAAAATCCATCTGAAAAGAAATAATAATAATAATAATAATAATAATAATAATAATAAAAATGAAAAACAATTCCATCTGAAAAGAAACAATAATAATAATAATAATAATAATAATAATAAAAACGAAAAAAAATTCCATCTGAAAAGAAATAATAATAATAATAATAATAATAATAATAATAATAATAATAATAATAATAATAATAATAATAATAATAATAATAATAATAATAATAATAATAATAATAATAATAATAATAATAATAATAATAATAATAATAATAATAATAATAATAATAATAATAATAATAATAATAATAATAATAATAATAATAATAATAATAATAATAAAGAAAAAAAAATCCATCTGAAAAGAAATAATAATAAAAATAATAATAATAATAATAATAAAAAAGAAAAAAAATTCCATCTGAAAAGAAATAATAATAATAATAATGAAAATAGTAATAATAATAAAAAAAAAGAAAAAAAAATCCATCTGAAAAGAAATAATAATAATAATAATAATAATAATAATAATAATAATAATAATAATAATAATAATAATAATAATAATAATAATAATAATAATAATAATAATAATAATAATAATAATAATAATAATAATAATAATAATAATAATAATAATAATAATAAAAAAAAAAAAAATCCATCTGAAAAGAAATAATAATAATAATAATAATAATAATAATAATAATAATAATAATGAAAAATAATTCCATCTGAAAAGAAATAATAATAATAATAATAATAATAATAATAATAATAATAATAATAAAAATGAAAAATAATTCCATCTGAAAAGAAATAATAATAATAATAATAATAATAATAATAATAATAATAATAATAAAAACGAAAAAAAATTCCATCTGAAAAGAAATAATAATAATAATAATAATAATAATAATAATAATAATAATAATAATAATAATAATAATAATAATAATAAAGAAAAAAAAATCCATCTGAAAAGAAATAATAATAAAAATAATAATAATAATAATAAAAAAGAAAAAAAAATCCATCTGAAAAGAAATAATAATAATAATAATGAAAATAGTAATAATAATAATAAAAAAGAAAAAAAAATCCATCTGAAAAGAAAATAATAATAATAATAATAATAATAATAATAATAATAATAATAAAAAAAAAAAAATCCATCTGAAAAGAAATAATAATAATAATAATAATAATAATAAAAAAGAAAAAAAAATCCATCTGAAAAGAAATAATAATAATAATAATAATAATAATAATAATAATAATAATAATAAAAAAGAAAAAAAATTCCATCTGAAAAGAAATAATAATAATAATAATAATAATAATAATAATAATAATAAAAAAGAAAAATATTCCATCTGAAAAGAAATAATAATAATAATAATAATAATAATAAAAAAGAAAAAAAATTGCATCTGAAAAGAAATAATAATAATAATAATAATAATAATAATAATAATAATAATAATAATAATAATAATAATAAAAAAGAAAAAAAAATCCATCTGAAAAGAAATAATAATAATAATAATAATGATAATAATAATAATAAAAAAGAAAAAAAAATCCATCTGAAAAGAAATAATAATAATAATAATAATAATAATAATAATAATAATAATAATAATAATAATAATAATAATAATAATAATAATAAAAAAAAAAAAATCCATCTGAAAAGAAATAATAATAATAATAATAATAATAATAATAATAATAATGAAAAATAATTCCTTCTGAAAAGAAATAATAATAATAATAATAATAATAATAATAATAATAAAAATGAAAAATAATTCCATCTGAAAAGAAATAATAATAATAATAATAATAATAATAATAATAATAATAATAATAATAATAATAAAAACGAAAAAAAATTCCATCTGAAAAGAAATAATAATAATAATAATAATAATAATAATAATAATAATAATAATAATAATAATAATAATAATAATAAAGAAAAAAAAATCCATCTGAAAAGAAATAATAATAAAAATAATAATAATAATAATAAAAAAGAAAAAAAATTCCATCTGAAAAGAAATAATAATAATAATAATGAAAATAGTAATAATAATAATAAAAAAGAAAAAAAAATCCATCTGAAAAGAAAATAATAATAATAATAATAATAATAATAATAATAATAAAAAAAAAAATCCATCTGAAAAGAAATAATAATAATAATAATAATAATAATAATAAAAAAGAAAAAAAAATCCATCTGAAAAGAAATAATAATAATAATAATAATAATAATAATAATAATAATAATAATAATAATAATAATAATAAAAAAGAAAAAAAATTCCATCTGAAAAGAAATAATAATAATAATAATAATAATAATAATAATAATAATAAAAAAGAAAAAAAAATCCATCTGAAAAGAAATAATAATAATAATAATAATAATAATAATAATAATAATAATAATAATAATAATAATAATAATAATAATAATAATAAAAAAAAATAAAAAAAATTCCATCTGAAAAGAAATAATAATAATAATAATAATAATAAAAAAAAAATCCATCTGAAAAGAAATAATAATAATAATAATAATAATAATAATAAAAATGAAAAACAATTCCATCTGAAAAGAAATAATAATAATAATAATAATAATAATAATAATAATAATAATAAAAACGAAAAAAAATTCCATCTGAAAAGAAATAATAATAATAATAATAATAATAATAATAATAATAATAATAATAATAATAATAATAATAATAATAATAATAAAGAAAAAAAAATCCATCTGAAAAGAAATAATAATAAAAATAATAATAATGATAATAATAAAAAAGAAAAAAAATTCCATCTGAAAAGAAATAATAATAATAATAAAAAAGGAAAAAAATTCCATCTGAAAAGAAATAATAATAATAATAATAATAATAATAATAAAAAAGAAAAAAAAATCCATCTGAAAAGAAATAATAATAATAATAATAATAATGATAATAATAATAATAA
>JAWZYT010004845.1:130000-137500 GCA_034508575.1 Petrolisthes manimaculis
GAATTAATAATAATAATAATAATAATAATAATAATAATAATAATAATAATAATAAAAAAGAAAATAAATTCCATCTGAAAAGAAATAATAATAATAATAATAATAAATAATAATGTCGACCGCAATAATAAATAATAATAAATAATAATAATGTCGACCGCAATAATAAATAATAATAAATATTAATAATGTCGACCGCAATAATAAATAATAATAAATATTAATAATGTCGACCGCAATAATAAATAATTATAATAAATAATAATAATGTCGACAGCAATAATAAATAATAATAATAAATAATAATGTCGACAGTAATAATAAATAATTATAATAAATAATAATAATGTCGACAGCAATAATAAATAATAATAATAAATAATAATGTCGACAGTAATAATAAATAATAATAATAATAATAATAATAATGTCGACCGCAATAATAAATAATAATAATAATAAATAATAATGTCAACCGCAATAATAAATAATAATAATAATAAATAATAATGTCGACAGCAATAATAAATAATAATATAAATAATATTAATGTCGACAGCAATGATAAATAGTAATAATAAATAATAATAATGTCGACAGCAATAATAAATAATAATGATGTCGACAGCAATAAATAATAATAATAAATAATAATAACGTCGACAGTAATAATAAATAATAATAAAAAATAATAATGTCGACAGCAATAATAAATAATAATAAAAATAAATAATAATGTCGACAGTAATAATAAATAATAATAAAAAATAATAATGTCGACAGCAATAATAAATAATAATAAATAATAATAATAATGTCGACAGCAATAATAAATAATAATAATAATAAATAATAATGTCGACCGCAATAATAAATAATAATAATAATAATGTCGACAGCAATAATAAATAATAATAAAAAATAATAATGTCGACAGCAATAATAAATAATAATAATAATAAATAATAATGTCGACAGCAATAATAAATAATAATAATAATAAATAATAATGTCGACAGCAATAATAAATAATAATAATAATAAATAATAATGTCGACAGCAATAATAAATAATAATAATAATAAATAATAATGTCGACAGTGATAATAAATAATAATAATGTCGACAGCAATAATAAATAATAATAATAAATAATAATGTCGACCGCAATAATAAATAATAATAATAATAAATAAAAATGTCGACAGCAATAATAAATAATAATAATAAATATTAATGTCGACCGCAATAATAAATAATAATAATAATAATAATGTCGACAGCAATAATAAATAATAATGTCGACAGTAATAATAAATAATAATATAAATAATATTAATGTCGACAGCAATGATAAATAATAATAATAAATAATAATGTCAGGTCACCGTAGTTAACGCTGTGGTCCACATTAAGGGTGTGTCTTTATTCTGTAAGGCTGTGTAAGGTTAAGGCAGTTGGGGACAGGCTTGTGGGGTGCAGGAATAGGGGGACAGGCTTGGGGTGGGTAGAAAGCCTGGTCCTATCTCCCGAAGCCTATTCCCACACCCTCTTAATTAAGTTAGGTTAGGTTAGGTTAGGTCAGATGCACTTATGTAGAATTACCGAACATAATAATAATAATAATAATAATAATAATCCAGTATTTACCTTGTGTTATCTTGTTACTTGTTGAATCTTCTTCTATGTTTCGCTCCACCAGTAAATGTTGCTCCACACATGGTCTGCCTCCTCTCTCATTATTATTAATCACTTGTAATAGTTATATCCTTCATGTTGTAACACTATAATCACTTGTAATAGTTATATCCTTCATGTTGTAACACTATAATCACTTGTAATAGTTATATCCTTCATGTTGTAACACTATAATCACTTGTAATAGTTATATCCTTCATGTTGTAACACTATAATCACTTGTAATAGTTATATCCTTCATGTTGTAACACTATAATCACTTGTAATAGTTATATCCTTCATGTTGTAACACTATAATCACTTGTAATAGTTATATCCTTCATGTTGTAACACTATAATCACTTGTAATGCTAATATAATACATGTTCTAATACTGTATTGTTCGTCACTATATAAGCTCAGTTCCATAGCATTATTTTGAAGTATATATATATTAATTGTTCCTGAATACACACATCCACTTTCCACACACACAGTATATATATATATATATATATATAGTTGTAATGAGAACACTTTCTTTCAATTTAAATCACGTCGGAGCGACCGGTATGTGACGCACTCGGCACGGAGGTTACTCGCGGACTGACGCGGGTAAGGCCGGGAAGGGTCCAGATTTAACGGTTTTCCTCTTTTTTTTCTACCTGGCCTTGACCAACCCACCTTTTTTCTACCTGCCCTTGCGCAACTCACCTTTTTTCTACCTGGCCTTGCACAACCAACCTTTTTTCTACCTGGGCTTGCCCAACCCACCTTTTTTCTACCTGGGCTTGCCCAACCCACCAACGGTTTTCCTGGGTGTGGTGCAGTGTTGCCATGTCTCCTTGACGAAATTACCCTAACTTCAACATCAGAATTTCCCTTTTTACCTCAATTATTCCCTGTTTACTCTTGAACATTGATGGTCTTTTGGATATTAGATCTTGTAGATATCTTGTAGAGAAGGGGACAGGCTTGGGGGAGGGACTGGGGGGTGCGAGAATAGGGGAATAGGATTGGGGTTGGTAGAAAGCCTATCCCCTCTATTCCCACACACCTTTAACCCAACTATTGATACAACATAAAATATATTAATGTCCATAGTTGTTTGTAGGGATTATAAGTATGTATTACAGAAGGATATGTATATTTCCTTCTGTTATACATGTTTATAAGTATGTATTACAGAAGGATATGTATATTTCCTTCTGTTATACATGTTTATAAGTATGTATTACAGAAGGATATGTATATTTCCTTCTGTATATACGTTTATAAGTATGTATTACAGAAGGATATGTATATTTCCTTCTGTTATACATACTATATTATAAGTATGTATTACAGAAGGATATGTATATTTCCTTCTGTTATACATGTTTATAAGTATGTATTACAGAAGGATATGTATATTTCCTTCTGTTATACATACTATATTATAAGTATGTATTACAGAAGGATATGTATATTTCCTTCTGTTATACATGTTTATAAGTATGTATTACAGAAGGATATGTATATTTCCTTCTGTATATACGTTTATAAATATGTATTATAGAAGGATATGTATATTTCCTTCTGTTATCTATGTTTATAAGTATGTATTACAGAAGGATATGTATATTTCCTTCTGTTATATATGTTTATAAGTATGTATTACAGAAGGATATGTATATTTCCTTCTGTTATACATACTATATTATAAGTATGTATTACAGAAGGATATGTATATTTCCTTCTGTTATATATGTTTATAAGTATGTATTACAGAAGGATATGTATATTTCCTTCTGTTATACATGTTTATAAGTATGTATTACAGAAGGATATGTATATTTCCTTCTGTTATATACGTTTATAAGTATGTATTACAGAAGGATATGTATATTTCCTTCTGTTATACATGTTTATAAGTATGTATTACAGAAGGATATGTATATTTCCTTCTGTTATATACGTTTATAAGTATGTATTACAGAAGGATATGTATATTTCCTTCTGTTATACATGTTTATAAGTATGTATTACAGAAGGATATGTATATTTCCTTCTGTTATATACGTTTATAAGTATGTATTACAGAAGGATATGTATATTTCCTTCTGTTATACATGTTTATAAGTATGTATTACAGAAGGATATGTATATTTCCTTCTGTTATATACGTTTATAAGTATGTATTACAGAAGGATATGTATATTTCCTTCTGTTATACATGTTTATAAGTATGTATTACAGAAGGATATGTATATTTCCTTCTGTTATATACGTTTATAAGTATGTATTACAGAAGGATATGTATATTTCCTTCTGTTATACATGTTTATAAGTATGTATTACAGAAGGATATGTATATTTCCTTCTGTTATACATGTTTATAAGTATGTATTACAGAAGGATATGTATATTTCCTTCTGTTATATACGTTTATAAGTATGTATTACAGAAGGATATGTATATTTCCTTCTGTTATACATGTTTATAAGTATGTATTACAGAAGGATATGTATATTTCCTTCTGTTATATACGTTTATAAGTATGTATTACAGAAGGATATGTATATTTCCTTCTGTTATATACGTTTATAAGTATGTATTACAGAAGGATATGTATATTTCCTTCTGTTATATACGTTTATAAGTATGTATTACAGAAGGATATGTATATTTCCTTCTGTTATATACGTTTATAAGTATGTATTACAGAAGGATATGTATATTTCCTTCTGTTATATACGTTTATAAGTATGTATTACAGAAGGATATGTATATTTCCTTCTGTTATATACGTTTATAAGTATGTATTACAGAAGGATATGTATATTTCCTTCTGTTATATACGTTTATAAGTATGTATTACAGAAGGATATGTATATTTCCTTCTGTTATATACGTTTATAAGTATGTATTACAGAAGGATATGTATATTTCCTTCTGTTATATACGTTTATAAGTATGTATTACAGAAGGATATGTATATTTCCTTCTGTTATATACGTTTATAAGTATGTATTACAGAAGGATATGTATATTTCCTTCTGTTATATACGTTTATAAGTATGTATTACAGCTGCATGTCCCCCTATTCCCGAACCCCCCTAACCCCCCCAAGCCTGTCCCCCTATTCCTACACCCCCTTATGTGTGTGTGTGTGTGTGTGTGTGTGTTTAACTGTCTTAGTAGAGGAGAAAGAAAGGAAGAACATTTAAATTATTTACTTATTTTTTTATTATCCCTATAAAAAAAGATCTTCATGCTCATATTAAAAGATCAATTATTACGTTTTTAGCTTAGGTTTTTTTTTCTTGGGGTGACCACTTCTTAAAAGAGGTTCAACCAATATTTAAGAGGTTCAACCGAGAGGGGGTTCAACCGAGAGGGGGTTCAACTTGAATAATTAAGAGCCGGAGCTTTTGAAGGGTTTTCTTTCTTTTACTTGTTACATTATAATAATTTATTAAACTAATGATTGAGGATATAAAAAATTTGACTTCAGTACGTTATGTGTGATAATTTTTTTTATTAAAACCTTATAATAGGCCAACATTATTATATATTATTATTATTATTATTATTATCATTATTATTATTATTATTATTATTATTATTATTATTATTATTATTATTATTATTATTGTTATTATTATTATTATTATTATTATTATTATTATTATTATTATTGTTATTATTATTATTATTATTATTATTATTATTATTATTATTATTATTATTGTTATTATTATTATTATTATTATTATTATTATTATTATTATTATTATTGTTATTATTATTATTATTATTATTATTATTATTATTGTTATTATTATTATTATTATTATTATTATTATTGTTGGTGAAAAATGGCTGGCTGGTGAAATGGGCACCTCACGAATCACGATCTGGCAACTCTGACCATCTATTCTTCAGTCAAGTTCAGTCAGTGTCCATACAGCCGTCAAAGGGGGTGTGTCGCACTCCCTTCCGCTCCTCAGTATTAGTGTGTGCACCTCCAATCAACATTATTCACCACAGTAGTGAGTTCTGCAATACCTTCCCATCACAAACCATGAGATAATAAGTGAGTATAAGCCTACGGTTACCAAAATAAGGCAATATTTACTTAATATTTATCGTAAGTAGTAGTAGTAGTAAAGGAAAGAATTTACTGGTATACATATCCTGCATTTACACACACACACACACAGACAGTCACACACACACTCACACACACATGTACGTAATCCCAGTCATAAGAATAGTTTACTAGTAATTTTAATTTTCATTCGAGTTAGATATTTTCATGACAATTTTTCCTCTGCTCACCATTGTATCCTAGTTGATGTCACCAACACACACACACACACACACACACACACACAGTCACACACACACACACACACACATACACACACACACACAGTAACTCCTGTTTTTTTTCCTTATTATTTATTTATTTTCTGTCTCCGTCTTTACTCTTGTTTTTATTAGTTACTCCTGTTTGGTTTGTTTACTTATTTACTCCTTTATTCCCTCGGGTTTTATTTCTTACTTTACTGCTGTTTTATTACTTATTACTTCTTTACTCCCTCGGGTTTTATTTCTTACTTTACATACTCCTTTCTCCTTTACTTACTCCTATTTGATTTCTTACTTTACATACTCCTTTCTCCTTTACTTACTCCTATTTGATTTCTTACTTTACATACTCCTTTCTCCTTTACTTACTCCTATTTGATTTCTTACTTTACATACGCCTTTACTCTCTCCTTACTTTCTTGTTAGTGTAAATAGCCTAACTAATTATTACTAATATCTTGTACAACATTAGTTACCCAAACAAAATGATAATTATAATGTATGTACAGCCACAATCAAATATCCACCAACACTTTCCTTCCATCGTAGTAAATAAATATCTTGGTAATTAAGAACAACACGTGTATGATTTTGCACCACATAATAATAATATTTATAATAATAATTGAATAGGTTGAGTTGATATAAGGTGTTGAATGATTATATTTTGATAAGATATTAATTTATTATGATTTTGCAGCACCTCATAATAATAATAATAATAATAATAATTGATGGGGTTGAGTTGACGTAAGGTGTTGTTGTTGTATGATTATATTTTAGTATGATACTGATTGTTTTTATTTGCACGTTGCAAGGAAAGTATTGGTGGATATTTTACGAGGCTTTTGATTCCTCCTATTGACTAGTCCACGAAACTAGCTCCTTCTACATAATTGTGTGTGTGTGTGTTTCGTGGCAATATTTGAAGGACTCATTGAACTCCAATTACAGGGATAGTAGGCTATATTATTGTTACATTGAAGTGCCTTGATTCCTCCAAAGTATGCCAGGAAACAGGACTGGCAGTTTAACAAAAATAATGGTGTTGGTGTGTTTGCTTGAAATAGCCTAGTTTTTTTAGGAGGAATCAGTTACTCCAGATTTACCAACATATATTGTACTATATATCCTTTATATTGTGTTGTGTGTGTGTGTGTGTGTGTGTGTGTGTGTGTTGTTAACCTTTGTAAACAACAGTACAGTATAGCCAAGTCAAGAAGCATTAGCTGTACCGTAACTTAGTAACTTCATCGGTATTTATGTGGCAACACTTAATAATAATAGAGATACGACTAGGCCTATCACGATTTTAACCTCTTGAATAATAGTAATGATAATAAAAATAATAGAAATATTGGTATGAAGATATATTTCATTTATTTTGACTTAGTATAATATTAAGATGTATTGAAAGATAGGCTATTTGATAAACATTATAGAATTGTTCCATACTTTATTATTATT
>JAWZYT010004846.1:0-2500 GCA_034508575.1 Petrolisthes manimaculis
TTTCAGCCTTGACCAACCCTCATCCCACCCTGTCCATCCAACCCTGCCAACTCTCCAGCCTCCTTGCACTCCCTTTAGCTCACTCTCCTTAGCTCTCGACCCTTCAGCCCCACTCTCCAATCTCCAATCTTCTAAATAAACCCTTTCATCTATTCTTAGTCCTTAAACCTTCGTCCCTACTTCCCAATCTCCAATCCTCTATACAAACCCTTTCATCTATACTTAGTCCTTTACTCATGAGCCCTACTACCCAATCTTCAATCTTCTAAATAAACCCTTTCATCTATTCTTAGTCCTTAAAAACCTTCGTCCCTACTTCCCAATCTCCAATCCTCTATACAAACCCTTTCATCTATACTTAGTCCTTTACTCATCAGCCCTACTACCTAATCTTCAATCTCCAATCCTCTATACAAACCCTTTCATCTATACTCCATAATTTCACCTGGCGAATATATACTGCCTCCCTCGTTTAATGTTTTGTCTTTTTTGGGATACTTGTAATGTACTAGAAGATATCATACATACAAAATCACACACCTATATAGTACAGTCACGAGCACTAATAAATATTCAGGTGTGCTTCGAATACCTATATAGAGACAGTAAATAAATCCACAATAAGATCTCCATTGGAATTAGTTTCGTTGGTGAATTGGACTGTTCAAGGTTTCAACCAAGGTGTATATTTATTAGTGATCGTGAGTGTACATACGTATCTGCAACCAATTAACAGTTTGATGTACGCAAAAACCTGTATCTATGGAATTATTGCATATTCGCCAGGATTACAAAAAAAAAAAAATAATAAAAAAAATCACATTTTCATTATAGTTAGCACTTCCTGTATTCACCAATCTCTTATTTACTCTCAGCACCAAATAATTCAGTCCTCCTTTTTACTCATCCCCATTTACTTTTCATCCACTTATTCAGCCCCTTTACTCAGTCAGGCCTCTTTTGCTCGACCTCCCTTACCATTATATATAATCAACAAAATGGTCTATCACTACAATATATATATTTTTTTCCCTCGTCTTTTCTCCTTCATCTTCTTCCATCCTCGGGGCAAATTCATCTCCATCTTGACTCCTTCCTGACTGTCCTTTCTTTCACCTTCAGACAACGTGGTGTCAGACGAAGGAAGTCTAGTTATGATGTTAAAAGTGGTGTTAGCTTTGGAGTAAAGTGTAATTTGTGGTGTTAGTTGTAGATGATGATGATGATGATGATGATGATGATGATGATGATGATAATGATGATGATGATGATAATAAAGATAATGATGATGATAATGCTGCTGCTGATGATGATAGTGATAGTGATAAAGGTGATGGTGATGATAATGGTGATAATGATGGTGATGATGACAGAAATGGTACAGTTGCCACCAAATATGTCGAGACACTACCTGCTAGAGTCAAATCAGGTAGTGTCTCAATATATTTGGAGGCAACTGTACATCCTAACCTCACAGCTACCCACCTCAATTGTTTCTTCCTTTATTTCACCATCATCATCATCCCCACCATAACCATCACCACCTATACAATCCCCGTCCTCCATCAAACACAACACCAGTCCACTCACTCTCTTTCACGTCGCCTTCACAGCCTACTTCAAAGTCCTCCTCTCTCTCTCTCTCTCTCTCTCTCTCTCTCTCTCTCTCTCTCTCTCTCTCTCTTTCCGTCCTTCTTCCCCAGCTCCTTCCCAAGCGGCATCCCACTCTTCACTTCTGGCTTTCCAACTTTCTCCATCCTTCCCTCCCTCCATCGCTCGCTCCACTCTTTCTCTCCTCCTCCTCCTCTCCCTCCCTCCTTCGCTCCACTCTTTCTCTCCTCCTCCTCCTCCTCCCCCTCCCTCCTTCGCTCCAATCTTTCTCTCCTCCTCCTCCTCCTCCTTCCTACCCTCCCTGCCACCACACTCTTCGATTCGCCTTCCCAACTTTCCCCAGTGTCTTTCTTTCGTCCCCTTTGCCCTTTCATTCTTTTCCCATCTCCCTTCTTTTCCCTCTCACATTTCCTTCTACCCCCTTTCCCTATTCCTCCTCACCATTTATATTATTCTCCTATTCGCCTCATCATTTTGTTCTTTCTATTAGTTATCAACCTTCCTCCCACTTTCCCATTTTCTTCTCAAAGTCTCGATATTCTTTTCTCATTTATACAGTTCCCTTTCCTCCGCTTCTCTATATATACCTTCTCCTTTCCTACCCCTCCTTCCTCTCTCTTCCCCTCTCCACCCACTACCAGCTCATCCTCCCTCCCTCCTTCCCTTCTCTATAATTCCTCCTTTCCTACCCCTCCTCCCTATCTCTTCCCCTCTCCATCCACCCACTAGCCCATCCTCCCTCCCTCCCTTTTCCCTTCTTTCCCTCCGCCACTGTCCACCTCTGCGGCCCCTCTTATCTCAGGACCCAGGAGTGACCACCCAGTAACTCAGTCCACATCTCCACCACCACCACCACATCCATCCATCCATCGCCTTACCACACCCCATC
>JAWZYT010004846.1:5000-7500 GCA_034508575.1 Petrolisthes manimaculis
AGAGTACAGTGTTTACAACTTATACATACGTTGGCCTCTATTTTCTGCATAAGCGGACGTAATTTATTTTTAAAAATATAAATAAATGGCATAAAGTGTTATTCTGGTAGAGGAAATATGAAATTTCCTCCTATAATCCCGTAAAGTGCATACTCTCCTCTTTACCTTCCCTTGCTCTCTCCATAAAATTCCCCGAGCCTCAGTTTCGCTGCCCGGTTTAACGTTTTACCATCATGGTTACTTTTAGAAATGGTGTAAAATTGCGTCACTCAAGGGCACCCAACTCCTGATCTTTTTTTATTACTGACTACAATAAAATACTTTTATTATTACTACTTGGACTTTGTTTTAATTGTGCAGATACACATTACCCATACTAATATCTTCAGTTATAGACTGTTTCACTGTCACCAAGAAAGTTGTTATTAAAGACTCGCTTTACTTTGTGTGCAGTAATTGAACAACAAAATTCCATGCGTCAGCTGATTCCCATCACGTCAAAACTTAGGATATTGGCAATAATGCTGACATCCAATTTCTTCTCGACAGAAAAGCCACCAAGGAGAGGGTCGAGGCCAGAGGACCGTAAAGCTATGTTTTCTGACATGTGATGTATGGGGTGGGACCTGACCTCACACGATATATTTATATTATATACAACACCTCCCAATAGGCCATGTATCTTTGCATGTAATAACGTTTGGGGCACCTTAGAAGAAATGTCACTGACATAGGACTCCATGCGGATAGCACATTTTTGGTGCTTAATATGATGCATTAAACTACACTGTTGTGCCTAAGAGGAAATATCATCGGTTTTCACAACACAGCGGCATTAGTTCCCATGTGACACAACAATAAAGGAGCAAATTTAATGCCTTAGAATAATCTCTATCATGTCTCCAAAGAACTCATTCGTAGTTTAAGGAAATATAGATTATTTCCATCGTTCCATGAGTGAGTAGGATATATGGTGGTGGCTTCGGTATGCCTGTTGTTGTTGTTGTTGTTGTTGTTGTTCGACAGGCTGCGTTGCCGAATAGCTCTGAGTCCCTGAGGAAGGCCATGGCTGGTGTCGGGTTTTCCCAAAGGGGATCTTGAAATGTATACTGTGTTGGTGGCGTTGGTGTGTCTACTCAGGGATCATACTGGATTGCACCCTCTGTATTTTTTATCTTGTATGTCTGTGTATATAAATCTGTGGTTGAATTACTCTATTAACGTGTACTGTATGTCCAGCGCCATACTTCTTTACTTCTACTTATTATCAGTGGCCTCAGCCAGAAATGGTCCTGACCACTTCTGGTACCAATCAAACCGAATATAAAATTTTCAGTGCAATTCCACGAGACGAGTGTTAAACATTGCAGTCTAAGATTAAACATAAACACAATTAAAAACGAAAGAAGACCTCCCTAGGCCTGGAAGACTGTGTAGGAGGAGGGTTTGGGTCATAGAGAGATGGAACAGCAAACGAACTAAACATATAATTTAATTTATTATATTTAACATAAGTTTATGAGAATTTAGGAATCAGCAAAAGGTCAGTGTCTTCAAATTTCTCGTCTAAATTGGATTTCCTGTTATATTCTAGTGTATAACAATTTGGGCCTGCCAAAGTCCACCCAAAATTTTTCATGACCCCGGACCAGCTAAATTCCACCCAAAAAATTTAATGACAATGGGTCTGCCAAATTTCACCCAAAAATATTAATGACCCCCGGACCTGCCAAATTTCACCCAAAAATGATCATGCTGGTGTGGTACAGAGTCACTGGTGCCTTACAGAATATACATATTTGGCAACTAAAATAAAAGGTGATGTAATTGTTAGGGAATCCTTTTTGGACCGTACCGCAAATATGAGTTTAAACCTTGAATCTAGCCCGCGTCAGTTCACATCACCTCACTCATAGCGTTTACTATTATTAGCGTGATTCGTGAAATGTAGCACCACCGTGTAAATATACTGTATATATGATTTATCGTATATCCTTGGTAAAAAGAATTAAATGGATCACAGTATGCCTGGCTCGAGTAACCAACTAGTTTACGACTCGATGCCAATAAACACAGTGGTGCCATATTTCCTGAATTACAATAAAATCACCTGTTATAAGAGGAGGCAATTGTGCAGATAAAACAAAAAATATATATATTCTTTGTAATAGTGTTTTTGTAATGAGCGTTATGTGTGACTGTCTTGTCCTATACACTGAGCCCATGGTTTTGTTCTGAGTGAGTCTGTTTCGTACCACAGTTTGGAGGAATCAAGAGCCCTCCAATTCGACAACAACATGTTTACTCCCCGTTTAAGAGGGAAATATTGTGTTGGTAAATCTGGAGCAACTGAATCTTCCAAACTATTCCAAGCAACAGAACATCATTATTTTATTTTTCATCTGGTCGTGTTTCCTGGCATGCTTTGGTGGAATCAAGAAACTCCAGTGTGACAAAAATTCTGCATTTCTAGAAACCTTTGTGTAAATAACCTGTAAAG
>JAWZYT010004846.1:10000-57500 GCA_034508575.1 Petrolisthes manimaculis
GTGTGTGTGTGTGTGTGTAGGAAATATATGGGAGGCTGAGATTTTTATTATGCTCACGTCTGATGGCTGGGGTGGTGGGAGTAACTGTGACTAAAAATTATGGGAAGAGAAGAGGGGGCACATCTCCCTTATTGATATTGGGGAGGGGGTCTTGGCTACAGTAGGTAAGAGTTATATATAGGGAAGTTATGGGGAAATGTGGCTTCTGGTTACGGTACGTCTGTGTTGTTGTTGTTATTGTTGTTGTTGGGAGTGTTGTTGTTGTTGTTGATTATTTATGAGTTCCTTTCCTAGTCCATGCCATTGCCTACGTGAGAAATATCGTCTCGTGTTAGCCAGGGTGAGGAATGTATGTATGTATGTATGTATGCATGTATGTATGTGTAGTGCTGAGATTGTGTAGGAAATGTCAAATAATGGAGATGATATTATTATTATAGGAATGAATTCAATTATTATCCCTGACTGGTCATTTACAATAATCTCCAGAACACATACACACGTAAGTACCAATTAACACACGTACAAAACAAAACATAATTGTTTTTTCTCTCTCTCTCCTTCACTGTACCTATCTGTTTATTTGTCTATCTAGCCACCTAAGACACACTCTCTCTCTCTCTCTCTCTCTCTCTCTCTCTCTCTCTCTCTCTCTCTCTCTCTCTCTCTCTCTCTCTCTCTCTCCTCACCACTCATTCATCTCCCCCCTACGAGACGTCTCAGGACCCTACAATCCATCTTTTGCCATCCCGGGGCGGCGCCTCTTATTATCCTATCAGCTACTCGCCTTCCTATTCCCTTCCTCTGTCCTTCTCCCTTCTCTTCCTTCCTCCCTTGCCTCCATTTCTCTGTTCCTAACTATCCTGTTTTAATTGTACCTTCCTTCCTACTTCCTTGACTTACACCTACTTTCTTCCCTGGCTCCTACCTACCTTCTTTCTTTACCTCTATCTTTATTTCTCATTTCTCCATCTCTTTTTTTTCTTAGTCTTTACCTCCCTTACACTGTCCCCACCTCCCTCTCTCCCTCCTTGTCTTTTACCTCTTCCCTTCCTCCTTCACTCCCCCACACCGTCCCTCCCTCTCAGTCTTTTACCTTCCTAATTCTGTTTCTTCCTCCCTTGCCTCTACCTCCCTTACTCTGTACTTTCTTCCCCCCTCCTTCTCTCCCTCCCTTCCTTTCGTTTCCTCCTTCCCACTCTATCTCTGTCTGTCTGTCGCTCTTTTGTTTCATTGTCCGTCCGTCTCTGTCACTTGTGTTTCATGGGCTGTCTGTCTGTCTGCCTCCTCCTCTCTTTCTATTCGTACACCTGTAAATTTGAATGTGATATTCCCTGACACTCATTCTCCTTCCTTCTCTTTCCATCAATCTCCCTTCCTATATTGTTTTTTCATTTCTACATTGCTCTCATTTTTCTCTATAACCTCACTGTTTAGCTCAGTGGAACTTTATGATATAGTGATAATAATAGTGATAATAATAGCTTTAATAAGAGAAACATTATCTTACGTCACTTCATGTATACATAAATTATATTACCAGTCTACCTCTTGTTCTAGTAAACGCCGCCAATTGTTTAAAATATTGTGTCAACACATACACACATACACACACACACATACACAAACGCTAACGCACGCATAAACACACATGCACAAAAACACGTTGAAAGCAATTATATTTACACATGAGCACCCTCACTCCAATATAACCCCCCCCTTCCCCCCCACAACACACACACACACACACACTTACATATCAACACATCAACACATTCACACGTACTCACACTCATACATCAACAAGGAGAGAACGATGTAGGACAACTTTTCAGGTTGGTTATTAAATGATAAAAGTGTGACAGGGGTAACACGAGACACAGCCTCAACACGGGTGGCAAGAATATTGAATGAGGGGAAGAGAGAAACAAGTTAGGGTACAGGGCGAAAATTTCATGCAAAGTTGCGGTCTAAAGTTGTGACACCACTCTGGGTTGACGGTGAACTTTGTGAATAATGTTGTCGCGAATGAAGCGTGATTGTTTCTCCCGAGTGATATTATAAAATGGATACCACGTTTCTTTCACGACAAGGCAATTATTGTTCTCACACGTCGCCACCATACCTGAGAGGCAACACAACGTTATTAGAGCACAACTGTATGGAAAGCCCACAGTCTCCACTAATCTATATAACACATAGCATAAGGGGAGAGTATACTTTTGGTACATTACAGCGCCTTGATTCCTCCAAAGTATGCCAGAAAACACACCCAGATAAAGAAAAGTAATGGTATCCTGTTGCTGGGAAAAATGTGGAGGAATCGTAATCTTCAAAAATGTCAGAACTATACTCTCCCCTTAAGAGAGAACATTTAGCACAACATCACTGACTTAACAAGGAATATACATACCCCCATTGGCCGAGTCAGATTGTCAAGTTGATTCCGTGGCCACCAGAGGTCATTGTAATCACATGCCTTTTTTGATAATTTTTTGTTTAAATTTTCACACAACAAATACGGTGTCATGTGGGAAATCTAGTCTGGGCTTATGCTCCACAGTCACGCAGGGATAAAATTACCTATACACATAATATCGTACCACAAAAAACATACAAATGCACTGACCTCTAGCGGTGGCAGCGGATATGATTTTTAAAACAAACTGTACCTTTACACACTCCCCCCAAAAACAAACAAACAGGCCTCGAACATATCCCGAAAATCTGAAAATGTGCACAGACACCTAGAGAGTACCACCTCACTGCTGCTGCGAAGTGCTACCACCCAGAACACTAAATAAACTACATACAGGGAAAGGGAGGTAAGATGGGGTAGTAGTGATGAGTATGGTATGGGAGTTGGGTTGTAGAGGTAGAGTATGGAAACAGGGAGGTATGATTGAGATGGAGTTGATGAGTTTGGTCAGGGTGGCGATGAGTTGGTGAAAAGTGAGAGAAGGAAAGTGCAGTGGAGTAGGAAGCTGAGGTCGGGGAGATAGGGAAGTGATGTGGGGGAGGAAGGCTGGGTAGGCGAGAAGGGAAGGGGAGATGTTGTTGGGGAGGAAGGCTGGGTAGGCGAGAAGGGAAGGGGAGATGTGGTTGGGGAGGAAGGCTGGGTAGGGGAGAAGGGAAGGGGAGATGTGGTTGGGGAGGAAGGCTGGGTAGGGGAGAAGGGAAGGGGAGATGTGGTTGGGGAGGAAGGCTGGGTAGGGGAGAAGGGAAGGGGAGATGTGGTTGGGGAGAAAGGTTGGGTTGAGGAGAAGGGAAGGGGAGATGTGGTTGGGGAGGAAGGCTGGGTAGGGGAGAGGGGGAGATGAGTTGGGAGGAGTCTGCTGCCGAATACCTTGAAAGGGACGAGCGAGGTTTGCCAATATAGACCCCGGTGTGAAAGGACTGTACCTTCATTCCCACGCCCTCCTCTCTCTCTCTCTCTCTCTCTCTCTCTCTCTCTCTCTCTCTCTCTCACGTTAACACCTGCCCACGCACTCACGTGTCCCTAGGAACACTCTTCCTCTTGCTCTCCCTCACTTTCTCTTTCATTCACTTTTTTCTATTTCTATAATTGTTCTCTCAAGCACACCAACAACCTTACAATAACACACACACACACACACACACACACACACACACACACACACACACACACACAAACATACACACACAAACACAAACACACACAAACCAACACACACACAACAGCACTCCAATAATATCTACCAACCCTCCCACAGAGTCGCAAACAGGTTCATTCAACACGGCCACACAACCCCCTAAGAATCTTCTCCATTGTCCTCACTCAGTGTTGTCTGTCTGCCACTCGTACCAACACCTGCATTAAATTACTCTCCTCCACACAACTGCTCATCCAGCCTGAAGCGTCATCCCACACGTTTCATAAGACCCACACAGCAACGCTATTAATCCAGTCTATTCACCCGCAGGATCTCAAGATTAACACAACACTGAAACCTCTTCCACTCGCTTATGGATCAGTATATAAAGGATCTGTCTGTTCTCTCGCCTCTCTCGAATGATGTCAAGTTTTGAGAATAATATTATTGTCATGAATGAGACGTGGTTGTTATTATCTTCTGGAATGAGGTCGAGTATTGAGAATAATATTGTTGTCATGAATGAAACGTGGTGGTTGGTTATTTTCTTCTGTGTGTCTGTGAATCATGTAAATAAAGATGGTCACAAGAAACAGTCACGTCTTTTTCGTGACAATATTCGCCTCATGCACGAATCACCGTCATATCACACAGACAACAGAACTTTTAGATCACGGATGTACTCCAATGTCACCGTTAATAAATACACAATATCAATCCGACACTTCCATATCCATAACATAACTAACACCTTCGCTATCTTATGGTAGTGAAGTGGTTGACAAAAAACTACTCAGAGGCTTAAGAGAAGTGGAGAGAAGGAGAGAAGTGGAGAGAAGGAGAGAAGTGGAGAGACGGAGAGAAGTGGAGAGACGGAGAGAAGTGGTTAAGGGGGTAATTCTTTTTTGGTTTATTGGAGTGCCTTGATTCCTCCAAAGTATGCTAGGAAACAGGACCATATGAACAACTATAATGGTGTTCTGTTGCTTGGAAGACCTTGGAGGATTCAGTTGCCCCAGATTTACCAACACAAAATGTCCCGCTTTTTTAAAATTAATTTGATTAGCTACACTCTGTACGGACATCCCAATTTCCCTCTTTCGTACCCAGACATTCTTTACAGTATTCGCACGGTTTCCCCTCCCACGTCCACCTACTGTTATTGTTAGTATTTTTATTATCATTATTATTGGCACCTTTCCTATCCTGACACTGCTGCATTCCCCCACCTTTCCTACGACTTCTATTTGCCCACACTAACACTATATCACCAGACCTCACTACCTCACTACCCACCATTACCACACCTCACATCTACTGTCATCACACCTCAATCATTATCACTTGTCCCACATTATCCATCACCATCTTATCTCACCATCACCATTCCTACACCATCCCTCACCATCTTTTCTCCCACCAAGACTAACTATCACCATTCCTACACCATCCCTCACCATCTTACTTCCACCAAGATTAATCATCACCATTCCTACACTACTGTATTCCCCAATCAAATAAACCCAAACAAACCTCATTATTCTCTCCCACACTACACCCCCTCACCATTTATTCTCCTACCAGACTTCACTATCATCATTTCCACACACTATTTTACCAACATTTTTTTTATTTACCCCAACATATCTCATTATTTCCCCTCCCACACTATCCCCCCCCCCCACTCAACCTCCCCCACACTCCACTCCCGTACAATCTCTCACTCTACCTCCCCCACACTCCCCTCCCCTACCATCCCTGACCGCCAACGCCACCACACCATGATAATACTTCAATAACAACTTTTCTTTTTCGCCTCCCACACACTTCCATTCTCCCGCCTCCCTCCACTCAAGATTTTGTCCAGGTTACTTAAACTGGGGTGCTATAATTCTCTCTCTCTCTCTCTCTCTCTCTCTCTCTCTCTCTCTCTCTCTCTCTCTCTCTCTCTCTCTCTCTGTGTGTGTGTGTGTGTGTGTGTGTATGTGTGTGTGTGTGTGTGTGTGTGTGTGTGTGTTCATCCTATGCTTCATCAACAGACAATTTCACAGCTAGATGACATTATGTCACATCACACATTTCCAACTCTCTGGGAGATATTTTTGTGGTACGATCTAGGTCGCTATATGACGTCTTTGTCCCTCCTACACACACATCAAAAGAGTTGGAAAGGAAATCATCTGCAGAAAGGATATATAAAATATATACAGAGTGTCACACGAGCTGTGTCAGAGCTGCAAGGAAATTAAAGTTTATGCAATTCTAAGCAAACAATTCTATATAACTATGTGCGTTTTAAGAAATTGTTTACCAGTAAATGTAGCAGATGTATCAGTGAAATATATATATATAAATATACAACTCTGGAGCATTCAGTCTTCAACTTTCTTTTCCCCTACGATAAATGACCTTCAAATGAAATGTGTTTGGGCATCTTGAATGAAAATGGGTTTGATTATGGACCGCTCCAACTCCTTTACCTTGTAGGTTAGTATATCAAGTAACCATTTATTATTCCTTACCTTTCTGAGAATGAATGAAATATGTCGCCCCTCTTAAGTTCATATCATGTTAAGTTGCAGACGAAGTGATGCAATGAAAGAGAAAGCAACAAAGCCACTACTAGAGTCAGACACAATGCTGACTGAGGAGGCGTATTTGCTGTTTGTTTGGGCTTGTTAGCGTGAGCAGTGAGGTGTGGAGGTGTGTGCTCTGGTGCGTGTGTGGGGTACAGTGCAGGACAAAGAGTCATGCCCTCACTCTCACTCCCACGCCTCCTGTATCTTTTGATAGGGTCCGGACAATCTGTTGTGAACGCTGACACTTCTTTGTGAACGCGGACTCTAGTAAAGCAAAATTATATTATAACTTAAGCTTCTTGATAACAGCTGAGGACTTTCGTATTTTCTTCTGATTAAAACAGGTATATTATTCATGTCGAATCATAATGACTGGCGACTTTTAATGATCATAAATTATTATAAAACAATATACTGTAGCATTCTTGTGGAGGTCGGGTATTGGTGTTGTACAGTAGCGTCCAATAATCCTATAATATATACAGTACAGTCGACCTCAGGAATTCGTACACAGGACATTGGTTAAAAGGGAGTCTTTATATTTATAATACACATACCGTAGGGATTGTGTCTTTCTGATTGATTCAAGTATTACCCAAACAACATTACTAAAAGAGTCTGGAGTTAGGAAATTAATGTGTAAAATTTTCTAGTTATTACGAACACTTGATATCACAGTGGTGTATACGAATTACTGAGGTCGACTGTACAAACCTTCCAATGAGACGGACCCGAAAAATTAGGAGAAACTCTAGTAGCTGTAATAATGGTTCACAAAATTCCCCCATATGACTCGCTTCCTTTCACCTTTATGTTGGACTTTCGATCGTGAGTTTACGTAGCCTCATTACTCGTGGATTGATTAACGTGAACAAAAAATTATCCCTTTATAATTACGTGAACAAATTATTACCCCTTTATAATCTCTATATGTTTTCAAATTCATCTCATACTGTTTAGAGCAAAAGTGTGTCCGTATAATAATAAAAATTCCTTGTGGTATTATTTGACTGTAACAATGCACGTTCATTTCAGTAAAAAAACAAAATATATATATACACCATCACTCAGCGTGTTTGTGAAGAACTGAAGGAAAAGGGAAAACAACTTATGACCACCTCTGTTATATCTAACTCGGGAGGGCAAACGCCAAGGGGAAGAGATAGTGACTGGTGGTATAGTGTGTGTGTGTGTGTGTGTGTGTGTGTGTGTGTAATAATAATAATAATAATAATTAACGGTTTATTGATAAAGGCAGCCCTAAGGCTGAAAATATACATAGAGACAATGATTTACAGTAGTGAATAATGAATAGCACACAGATTCCCCACAACAGCTCATCTACACATAGAAAGTAAAGAATAAAATTATAATATACATAATACAAAAAAACTAGTTATGGAAGAAGCATAAAATACATGTTCATATAAAATTCTTACGTATGAATTCTTTAACAAAAGCACAAATTTATGAATTTAAAATCTTAACAAGAGTTGGAATGGTGCTGTTTTTGTAACGGTTTGTCCGGGGAGCTTTGATTGGGATGAGACGGTTGTGGTGACGAACAGCCCTAAGAGGAGGTGGGGCTTGGTCTGGCAGGAAGTGACGATGTCTTGGGTGCTTCAAGAGCTTTGTAGCAAATTGTTGGAGCTGGTGTTTGTGGAGGTCTGATATGGTGGGGAGGTTTACTTGACTGATTGCGTGTGTGTGTGTGTGTGTGTGTGTGTGTGTGTGTGTGTGTGTGTGTGTGTCATGTATTGATTCGCCACACTTTACCTCTCACCTCAGGACATCAGGGTGGAGGTGGTGGATGCTGCGCTGTCTCTCAAACACATTACTTACATATTTATTACATTTTACAGTATATACAGTCGGCGGCAGAAGTCTCGTCGCCTCACCTGTTCATGGACTCGAAAAATACGCACGATTTCTGCACTTAATAATCTCGAGTCTATGAACATCGCGTGGCTCGGTGAAGCAAGTGAGGCGACAGGACTTTTGCCGCCGACTGTACATTATTAGTTACAACTTCACTGAATACATATTTTGGCTCAAGTTCTCTCGAGTGACTTTTATTCTCAATTTGCAGTACAGGAAATTACAAAGTTAAGTATAAGTCAGGAATTAGCCCAAAGTTTCCTTACCCTCTTAAAACATTAATAAAGTTATGGTCGAGCTAGTTAACAACACTTTACTCTCACAGTTGTCCTTTATGTTGAGTAAACTAGTTGAGTCTCGCATATCATAAAACCCAGAGTAGTGTCTAGCATCGTAAAAATGTACTTGAACGAGCCATAATTTTTGGCCAACCGGGAAGGGTAAGTGGAGTAAAGGCAAGCTGTCTGTCCTCTTTATGTAAGGGTTTATGACGGTGTTTATATACTGTAAGGCACATTGGTTAGACAGCAGTGTTCCTCAGTAGCCTGGTAAACGAGACACTGACCTCGTAAAAAATAACCCAGCTTGCAGTAATTGAATGGTTACCTACTGTGGTTAAACGAAACAAACTAAAAAAACAGATTACAAAAACAAATTACAAAAACAATCCTACTCGTTTGTTAAGGGGGGTAATTCGTTTTTGTTAAATTGGGGCTCCTCGATTTGCCAGGAAACAGGACCATAAGAAGAAAAAATAATGGCGTTCTGTTGCTTGGAATAGTCTGGAGTATATTCAGTTGCTCCAGAATTATCAACACAAAACTTCCCCCTTAAAGTAGCCCGTTCTCCGGCATTATTTGGAAGTATAGCATCCCTTTAACATAACTGCAAGAAGAAATTATCCATTATTCTGTTTCTTCCTGACTTCGTAAATATATATATATACAGTATATGATTGCACTACACAGGTCTCTCTAGATTGTTTTTACATGTGAATCTTTGGTACAGTAAAATAAAATATAATGAAAAAAAAATATATATACCCACTAATTTTTCTCACCGCCTGCTTAGTACACTCCAGTCCAATTCGTATTATGTCTGCACTATAAATATAAAAGATCCTCCTTATCTGTGTGTGTATGGTACAGTCACGAGCACTAATAAATATACAGTTTGGGTTGAAGCTTTGATCAGTCCAATTCACCAACGAAGTCATTCACATGGCGATTTTAATGTGCATTTATTTACTGCCTCTGGTTATTCGAAGCACACCTGTATACTTACTAGTGCTCGTGACTGTACAGTGCTCCTCCTCCCCGTTCAGTAAGCAATATACAAAAGCTGTGACAGTGTCCGTAATTCATTATTCTTCTCCAGAGATTAAGGCAATTTGAGATAATGACCTTAACGTAATTAGCTCTCGGGGTTTAATGTAATATAGAGAGTATATGAATATGATTAATTAGCCTAATGAAGTTCTTGTTCTAATTGCCATGAAATTTACATAGAGGGTCCCGGAAATTGTACTGCGACTGGCAAATGTCAGAGTTTAATGTGAACTTTGATACACAATATACACACGTTAATAGTTATGGACCATAATTATGAATGTTCGTTTTATTGTATCTTATTAAAAAAAAATCAATATATAAACAGAAATCAAGAGTTGGATTACAAATTAAGTAAGCAGTGAGTCTTTGAACCACATTACCAGCTATACAATATGGATTAAAATAATACTGAACTAGATAATACCTCTACCAAAAATAATTTATGGAGTTTAAGGGGGTAATTCTTTTTTGGTACATTGGAGTGCCATGTTTCCTCCAAAGTATGCTAGGAAACAGGACCAGAAGAGTAAAAATAATAGTGTTGTATTACTTGGAATAGTTTGGAGGATTCGTTTGCTCCAGATTTACCAACATAAAACTTGCCCCTTAATTAATCAGTGACTAATAATTAGGAACGTCACTCTTCTAGGCATATGAAGTTTATATACTTATTTATTGAACCTATTGATATAAATTGAAAAAAAATAATAAAAATATCACACATCCACCAATTGAAAAATACTTGTTGAAATACATGAACACGGATACGTTGTGGTCAAACTAAAGGGATACCAATTCTTCCATATTATCCCAGAAAACAGACTGGTATTTCAATATCAGATTAGGAAGCCTGTTCTGTAGCATCGTTCACTTTACAGGAATCAGTAGCGTTGTAATTGAACGCTAACAAAATTTAATGACACCTTGTATTTTGCACGACTATACAGTAAATGCGACGCAGAGATTAACTACTCATTTGTGTCTTAAACTCCTTATTCGTATAATTTTCTCTCAAGGCTATAATTTTATATTTTTTGTTCATCTGGTATAGCTGAAAATATACGGTCCAATGTCTGTCTTTCTTACTTGCTTATCGGGACCTCAGCTCTTGATCTGTCGAAAATATCTCCCAAATGACAGAACGCCAAGAGGTCAAGGTTAAGTGCACGCCCCTTCCACGGGAACTGGGTCACGTCAGGCTATAAATACAGGGAGGACGGGCACCTTTAACAACCAACCCTCTCCTCCACCTTCCTCTCTGTAATTAGATGTCGTCCCTCTTCCTCCTACTCCACCAAAGGTAACAACTGGCTGGACACTTCTTCACATTCAAGCTGACCGTTTTACATGCCTGTCATTGTATGTGTTTGTGTATGTATTTATTTTTCATCCTGTTGAAATAATTTCTCCATTGTTTCGTTTCTCGGTTTATATTATTCGTTAAGTTAATAGACAACATATATATATATATATATATATATATATATATATATATATATATATATATATATATATATATATATATATATATATATATATATATATATATATATATACTGTATATATCTGAATAAACACACACACATACACAAGTAGATATTTACAGTATAATATTATAAAGGAATAGTTCATGAAACTTTCTTTATGCATCAGTGGAGTTCATGGTCTGCGTTACACAATGGGATAACCCAGAGCACTTAGCGGGACATGATGATTCGTTGGTAGGTGGATATGTACTATAGGTTTTTCAATTTCATGAATTCAGGATTACTTTTCATAGATCAATTCGCCTTCAAATTGCTTAGAATATATAATGCAAACAACCCATAAGTTAATTGATCAGTTTTATCATAGTATTTGTGGACTAACGCCAGAGGATACAAAGATTTATATCCAAACTAATATAATCCAAAGGTTTTTAAGTCCTCAGTACAACAATAATCTCATCACAGAGGGATACTCGCTGGGGTGCATAAATTCACAAATGCAAAATAGAGGTTTCGGTCAGGCCCAACCATGTTTATGTTTCACCTTCCTTCGTACAGGTAACAATAATATTATGTATTCATTACAAACCTTAATCTTTCACTTGGATGCGTCAACAATTGAGCATTTCCGAGTCTTAGTCAATATCCGTTTGCATGTTTTTTTTTAGTTACGTTGATAAATATCCAGCCAACAAACAAACAATCAAACAAATTGGTGAAAATATTTACCTTTAGTTGCAAAAGTTTGGTTGTAAGACTTTACAGTAATTTCTTTATAGTTAAATTTCTTGTTAAATTCATAAAATAATAATAATACAATAACTCTACAATCAGAGTTTGTGATAGAAATGAAAATGATGGAATAAGTGAGACATTATGAGAGAGACTGTGAAGGACTGACACTTTGCCACACGTGTTCCATAAGTTCATCTGATGTGACCTAAGGCAGCGAGGTATAAAAGTCTATAGTGTTATGATCAGGGACTGTAGACTTCCTTTTGCTCCAGAGCTTTCTTCATAATGATCGAAGGTAACTTTTCTCTTTTTATCATCCAATAACTCATTAAACTTCGATAATAAAAAGCGTATTAAGTCATTATGTATGGCCAATGAGCCACAAGAGGGCTGATGGAGTTTCTTCGTTCCAGAAACTGAACTTTCTTAAACCAATTTTTTTTACTACCATTAAAACACTATTAAACGAGAAATATCGGTCTATGAATATCTCGATCTCGGGTGTTTATTGAAATTTCATTGAAGAAAATGTGTTTTTGGTAGAATTTTAATTATTTTTCAAGGAGTCGAATACTAAAAATGTCCAAGTGTCAACAAGGTAATATTTAGCAGCCTACAATGATACACTTCTTTCTTAGAGTAACCAACATTGATTCTCACTGCACCTCATGCAACTCGAGTGTGTGTGTATGTATGTGTGTGTGTGCGTGTGTATGTGTGTGAAACATGTAAACATATATCGTGAATGGCGGCTGTACAGTACATTCACCAACAATGTATGTACTATTACTATTACTATTATTACTACTATTACTATTATTGTTACTATTACTATTATTATTACTACTGTTACTATTACTATTATTACTACTATTACTATTATTGTTACTATTACTATTATTATTACTACTATTACGACTACTATTATTACTACTACTATTGTTACTACTACTGCTGCAACAACTACTACTACTACTGCTACTACTACGTCTTCATCCATTCATAATTTATAAACCACTCACCTGTTTACCAGAGTGAGGAAGGGAAAAAGTGAGGGATGGAAAGAAGGAAGGAAGGAAGGAAGGAGGGAGGGAGGGAGAGACATTCAAAACAATATGTATTTATGTTTCGTGAGGTATATACATCTCTGTGTGATTGTCTAATGTATGTATGTATATATGTACGTATGCATGTTGTTTTTTTCTAAGGTGATACGTCTTCCTTTGCTACCATTTGTATCCATGAAAAAGTGAGTGAGTAGAAGGGAGAGTATATGAGTAATGGGGTGTAGGAATAACAAATAGGAGGGGGTGTTGCCAGGGGAGATGGTGGTGCCTGTATACTCACAAATAAATAAATAAATAAATAGATAAATAAATAAATAAACACACACATGAGAATCTAGTCCTATTTTCCGTGAATCAGAGCGACTAGAAAATATATCAGTACACACACACACACACACACACACACACACACACACACACACACACACACACACACACACACACACACACACACACACACACACACACACACACACACTCCATTGGAACGTATAACACACTCAATTAAAAACTCATCTTGTTAACCCAAACTGATACCTTATAATATGATCTATCTGCCAACCAATCAATCTAACTTTCTATCTATCTATCTATCTATCTGTTTATCTATCTATCTATCTATAAATGTATGTATGTAGGTATGGATGTATGAAAGTATCTGTTTATTTATCCGCCTATATATCAATCTATCTCTTTCGATGTATTAATTTGAGTGAGAGTCCTGGTGCTGTGATGCTCGGAGTAAGAGAAACAGTGTATGGGGAAACAATGATGATGTACAGTGGGTGGTGGACGAGGATGAATACAGAATGGAGAGTGGCGGAACGTTACCTAAAATGGGAAGAGATTAGTAATGGGAATAATATATACTATATGTTGGTAGCTTTCATGACAGATAGATGGAAATGGGGGGAATAAAAAATAAAAAAAAAACGTAAATAAAGACTCCAGGAGTGTACCCAGAATTATCTTACTCCATCCATTTCCACATATACTATATATATACCGGTATATATATATATATATATATATATATATATATATATATATATATATATATATATATATATATATATATATATATAAATTAAATGATGGAATATATGCCGGCAGCCGAAGGTAACTTAGTCGCCTCCTAACTCTCCTAACTATCTTTTATCCACCTTCCATTCCACTCCTGATCCTCCTCCTTTTCTCTCTTCTCCTTCCATGTTTTTTTTCTCACCTTACGAGTACATCATCTTTCACACATTCCACCCCACCTCTATCTCTTTCTCCTCCTCTTCCTCCTCCTCCTTCTATTCTCCATTATCTCTTTTTTGACCGCCATCTGCTTCTCTCACTTTCATTCTTTCTTCTCCTTCTCATTTCTTCTTCTTCCCTTTTGTTTCCCTGCCAACATCATCTTTCTCACCTTCCCACTCGTGCTCTTCCTTTTCCTTTTTCTTGACCTCCTTCTCCGCCTCCCCTTTCATATAATTTCTTACCGTTCACTTCTTTTCCTCTCTTCTCTTTCTCTCTTGTTTCTTGGCCAACATTTTCTTACCACTCTCCACTCCTCCACCTCCTCCACCTCCTTCTCTTCCAGTTGCTCCCCTTCCTTCCTCCTCCTCCTCCTCCTCCTCCTTCTCCTTCTTCTCCTCCAGTTGCTCCCCTTCCTTCCTTCCTCCTCCACCTCATCCACGTCCTCCTCCTCCTTCTCCTCCCCCTTATCTCCTTCCTTCCTTCCTTCCTCCTCCTCCTCCTCCTCCTCCTCCTTCTCCTTCTTCTGCTCCCCTTCCTTCCTCCTCCTCCTCCTCCACCTCCTCCTTCTCCTCCTCCTGCTCCCCTTCCTTCCTCCTCCTCCTCCACCTCCTCATTTTTCCATGCATGAATACAGTATAAAAAAATATACATTAAAACACAGAGTAATGTCGACCTGAGCTTGCGTATCATTCAGCATGACCCGGCACCTTCAAGGATGACGACCCCTTTCACCGTCATCGAGGGTGGCTGTATATTCATCCAACCCAACCCAGGAAACAGGCTGTGCATCAGTACTGTTGGCTTGGTCCGTTTCTTGGCACAGTTTGGAGGAATCAGGAGGGTCCATTTGGCTGAAATCATCACCACAAACCCCTCGAGATTTCCACCCCGACCTCTCTCATGGGATTCTAAGACAAGGGATGTGAGGAGTCGCAGCGCCCCTCCCAGAGTTAATTAATTAATGTTGAACCCTCCCTTTGTGGTTGTTTGCCTTAAGGGAATACTCTCTTGTGGTCAAATTGGGGGTGGGGGTGGGGGTGGGGGGGGGCTGCCGTATCCTCTGAACTATGCTGAGAAATAAAAAGGTCACGTTAATATACAAATAGGCAATTCGTATTATAGTGTAGTATGGTTTGCAGGAATTAGTTACCATCGAAATTAATAACTTGTGAGTATCTATTTAATATTCCTCGTGCAGTCATTGTGGATGATGTAAAGTAGCAAAAATAAGATTGTGCGAGGGTAAAAAGACCTTGTCGTCGCGAGGGAGTAGGAGACAGACAGGGAGGACAGCAAAACGTGAAGGAAAAAGGAAATGAGGGACAGTTGAGGAGGGGATTGGGCGCGGCTCGGGTCAGACGGGGCGCCAAAACCCTTAAGGGGACAGTACACATTTGATATACTGGAGTTTCTTGATTCCTCCAAAGTATGTCAGGAAACTTGACCAATGAATAAATATAATAGTGCCCTGTTGCCTGGAATAGTTTGGAGAAATAAATTGCTCCTGATTTACCACCAACAAAATTGTACTATATACCCCATTTAGGACCCTGTGATCGTGTATGGAAATTGGAGGCTTCTGATTCATCCTGACCATGCCACGAAACACACTTCTTCCACGTAGGAGGTGTTTCGTGGCAATATTTGAAGGACTCGTTTACCTCCAAATTTCTGACTACATCACAGGGTCCCTTAAGGAAATGACCATCATGCAAGCAACATATGATTCAATTAATCCGTTTGTTAAAGGTAAAAAAAAAATGTGAAGATTGATGATTGGGTAATGCTACTGTAAATGATTAATTCACCTGCTAAAAACGTTCGACATTTTCATTTGCGAGTACTAATTAATAACACCTCTGTCTGTCTGTCCACACTGAGAGATAGCGTTTTCCATTCTACGTGATTTTAATGATAAACCTGGAGATAATTATGTATTACGACCAAGGTAAAGTAGAAAGTATCAATGCGCTTCAATCTCCTCTGTTTATTATGAGGCAAAAATTATAACCAAGTAACAACACTGCATTCAGGTTATAAGTAAATTACACGTTTAGTTCTTTAGTAGTTTGTGCTATATGGCTTAGGTATACTGTATAGTGTTGACTAATATTTATGTACAGTATATAAACTAAAATTATATTCTTCATCAAACAGCATCAATGAGCAAGTTCTGTGTACGTCTGTTTGCAAGGAGGTTATTATGCTGTTAATGCAAAATGTTTCTTTCTGATATTAATTTAGGGGGTCGTGTGCTTTGGGTGCATTGGAGGGCTAATGCTTCCTATAAACATGGAGAAAACAAATCACTTCAGTAAATGAACAAAGAGTTATTTAAATCCTTGCAATGTTCAGAAGACTTGGTAGATTTCTAATTTGCACACAGTAAACAAAACTACCCCCGTTTAAGATGACACTATTTTGTCTCTCTTAAAGTAGTACTATTTCTAACGTTATTTTCAAGACAATACCCATCATTGTTCTCTTCAATGTCCTTTTCCTGCAGCCTTTTGTACTTCTAGCCTTTGTACTCCCATTCATTAGGGCCGTTTTGCAGTCCCCGTCAATTAGTTAATCATTATTATTATTATTATTATTATTCATTTGATCATATTCATCAAATCAATCTATACAAAATTAAATCAATCAATCAAACGAATTAATCAATCAACCTTCGAATCATAGGCACTAAATCTTTGACTGATTCCCAGTGCCTTTTGCAAGAGAAAAAAAAATGTGGTGACTGGATCCTGGTTTATACACGTATCACTCCGGTATTGTTTGGTCTGGGGGAGTTTTTCATTTGGTCCAGTGGTCATTCCAATTAGAGAATAAAAATCCTTCATTTGGTGGACAAAAAACTGCTTCATTGGGGGAGGGATACCGTGACATTATTATCATTTCCATGTTCCGCTGTTTTCGTGTATTGTTTTAACACTGGACATAGGTATCCCGTCCTTAATGAGGGCTGTGTCATCACCAACGTTTGACTCATTATTTTTCTACTTTCCTCTCTCTCTCTCTCTCTCTCCGGTTCAGGCCGGAGGGAGTGGAGGGTGGGGAGAGAGCCTTCTACTTTGCTATCCTTATCTACGACTATCACTGGGGAGAAATTCTTTCTCCACCAGTAACCTTCTAATCAGATCACCCCGTGTGGACCGTAAGGTCTGTTGTGGTCTGTGATTCTATGTAACTCTATGTAACTCTCTCTCGTTTTGCATGTGTGTGTGTGTGTGTGTGTGTGTGTGTGTGTGTGTGTGTGTGTGTGTGTGTGTGTGTGTGTGTGTGTTTTCATCTGCTTTTTTGTTTACTGCTTCTTCCTGTGTTTATATTTCTATCTACCTAATTAATATTCTCAACTAGGGTTATTTTCCGACGTTATTATTTATATAACTTTTAAATCAATTTTATTACGTTTTTTAATTCTCTACTTGTATTCAAGATATTGTTTTTTATGCTTTTGACATTCTATCATATTTTATGTCTATATATAATATTATTTTGACATTTTTCTATATATTTTTTCTGACATATTCCCTTCCTCTCTTTTTTTTGTTTAATCTACTGCTTTATCTTCCCTCCCTTCACCCACCCTTTCCCATTTTCTCCTCTCCCTTCCACCTACTTCTTATCCCTCTCCCACAGAGTATCTTTCCCTTCCTCACTTCCATTTTCCTTCACCACTCACCTTCCTGCCTCCATCCAAACCCTATTTCCTGTAACAACGTAACATATCTTCCTTCCTCTCTTACTCCTACACTTCTTATCTTCCCTCTCTTCTTTCCTTCCTTCCACATTTCCCTCCTTTTTCTTTCACTTCCTTTACTTCCCACCCTCCCACCTACACATTCCCATTTCCTCTCCTTCCTACATTTCCTCCTTTCCTCCTTCCTTCCCTCCCTTTCTCTCAACTCTCACCCTTCCCTCATGCCACACCGCCACCGCCCCTCAATGGAACACACACACTCGGCCTGGGAAATATTCAGTGTGTCCATCAAATTAGGGAGCAGCAGTCCGAAGCCTTGTATAGTGAGTGAATTTGGTGATGAAGTCTCCATTACCACACTAGGCAGGAACAAACACGGCCTCTCCAAAGGTTTTTCCTTTGAAGGGAGAGTCATTTTAGTGCGAGAGAATTGAGGTACTATTTTTCATATTGTTCATTTGAAGGGAGGGACGAATGTTGTTATATTTTGGCGGTGGAACTGGCATTTTCTCCTATATATATATATATATATATATATATGCAGGAAGCCTCACTTCACCGTGGGATGTGTGTATGCAAAATAACCACAGGAGAAATAATAGACAGAACAGTAAGCACTTTCGTATATTACATCCTGAGACAGAGTGAGGATGTAATATACGAAAGTACATACTGTTCTGTCAATATATTATTACTCCTGTGGTTATTTTGCATATATATATTATATACTTTGTTTAGTAGCTTCGTCAGGGGGTGTTTTCCTTATGGTTATCTTTTCCATACTGTAGTATTGGCGAGGCTCAAGTGTCCTTTAGTTTATGTTGTTTCTAATGAGCTATTGTGCCATTTACATTATCTCTTCTACTCTTTGTTTTTCACAGTTTATATATATAATTATTTCTGCTCTAAATAATCTGTCCCTCGTTTGGTGTAACTTTTTACTGAATTAATAAATTGTTACACTTTGTCACGAGCAGAAAAGAGCTAAATCAACCTCACTTGTACTTTAACTACAGTACCATAGTAGCAAACCCCCAACGTGATCTAACCCACACTAGCCAATATACAGTATACCAAGTGTAACCTAACCCAGCCCAATGCAACCCAACCTAATCAAATCAATCTTAACCTAATCTTATCAAACCTCATGTAACCCAACCTAAACGAATGAAACCTAATAAAAACTTAATCTTGTCTAACCTAAAGTAACCCAACCGATCTGACCTGACCTAACCTAACCTAACCTAACCAAACCGAAACCAATCATACCTAAACCAATTCACACCCAATCTGACCTAACCCAGCCGAACCAATCAAAGCTTAACCTCATCTAATCCAAACTCCCCCCGGCGGATGAGAGAAGATGACGTCCTGAAAGCGAGCATAAACATATTCTTGGTGAATATTATAATTATACCGTATAGCCTGGAGTATACATAGAGAAGTCAAAGATTCCCACCTCGTCCCACCTTGAATCCTCCAAAGTATGCCAGGAAACAGAACCATATGAAGAAAAATAATGGTATCTTGTTGCCTGGAATAGTTTAAAGGAATCATTATCTCCATAAATGTCAGAACTATACCCTCTCCTTAATTAACATGCAGATATGACACGACACCCAATTTCTTTTATCATTATTACTATTTTTTTTTTCTTTTTTTTTGGTTCATTCCAGCACTGATATTTTTGTAACTGGAGGGATGTTGTGGTTGTGTGTTATTTAGTCATTTATGCCCACCAACCACGAACGGCGTCTCGTCTCGTCTCGTCTGTTGTGTTGTGTTGTCTGTCTGTCTGTTGTGCAAAGTAATATTAGGGTTGTTGGTGAACGATTTGTGTTGCTGTGAAGGCCTGTGTTTTTTTTATTACCGGTATGTATATAGTTATGATTATGTGTATACAAAAACTTTTTTACTCATATACAAAAACTAATACACACACACACACACACACACTTGAACTCATACACACACACAAGCTATTTATACAAACAGCGTATACATACACAAAGGCAGTATACAAGTTCGGCCACATATACGCTCATTCCACCACACACACACACACACACAAACACACACACACACACACACACACACAAAGCACTATCAGTACGTAAATCACCCGAAATTAACATAACCTAACAACAGTACCCAATATCTCATCATTACAACAGGCGAAAGTTACTGCCAGCTAAACCATAAATTATCCGACTGTGATAAGCCCAAATCATTCATTCTAGTTCCAAGGGGAGAGTGGTAATCCCCTGCCCTGGTGATGGAGATGGTGTCTGTGATTAATGAACTTTCGAGCCGAGTTAAGGTGATATTAATTATGCTGTTGACACATTTGGAGCTACACATCCCTCCATGATGGGCCAGAAACACTTACTCGGTTTAAACGGCTTGTTTCCGTGGCACACCTTTTTTAGATAATGCTATCCTTCAAAATCTCTCTGCAATATGCTATTTGTAGAATACATATTAACGTGTGAAATATATTCCAGTTAGAAATTCAGACAGAGATCAAATATGGATACTCTGATTACGAGACCAACATGAATGTATATTCCATACATTCTATTAAATACTCTGAAATGCTGGATTAAAAATAGCACCGCTATCGATGGCCTCCCACCGTCGAAGTTAAAGGGTAACATTTTTTTTTTTTTTTTTTTTACATATAGTGAGTGGAGGAAAGGAAAAAACAAATAAATAAATGGTTCCATTTGCCTATTGGCATCCTCCACTCATAAAATATTTAAAACAACTGGATTTAAATTGCTGGGGGTTATAACTTGCTGGAAAACATGGTTGTCGTAGTGATGAGAAAATACTCACGTATGTTCTGTAGCAGTTACAACTCTTAGGTTTGTCTTGGACCATCGTTACGTATACATTATCCTGTAGTGCTGGTAGTGGCAGTCCAGGGTTACTGATATAATGGAATAGTGAGCCTTCCTCTTTCATTTTAGTGATGTAGTGGTACAGTGGTAAACACCCAGGTATCAGCAATTAAAGTACCCATGCAGACACGATCCTAGGCTGCAGCTCAATCTGGAACGACAAAAAAAAAAATCTTGTTAATTATTAGCTTATTATCAGCTTATGCCAGACAACTTCACAATATTTATTAAAGGAGCTTGTGATTATATAATTATCGAGGACATGAAAGGCGATGAGTCCTAACAGTGGCTCAGCCCCGTACGAGAGTTTGGACTGCAAAATTATGGGCAATTATTTACGAGTTTTGATGCCTCACCAAACTCGATCCAATCTCTTTCCGCTCTTCAGCTATCCCTTCATTCCTTCCTCTTTCTTTGTGCTTGTTGTCACTTCTTTGCGTCTTTATTTCACTTGTGATAAATAATCTTTCTTTCCTAGCACAGTCGTCTGACTTCCCACCATATAGAACTGTAACACAAACCTTTTCAGGTAATATCCGCTATGAGCAGTTCTGGAGGTGGACGCTAAAGGACAAGACCTGATACTTTGTGATTGTCGTGTCTCTTGTTTGGGACGGAAATAGAAAATGGTGCGTGGTTGTGTTGTGGTGCAAATTCCGAGACTGGTGTTGGTGTCAGCTTTCCTCTTTCTCTCTGCTGGTGAACTCTAGAGCGGCAAATAAATTACAGATATTATGGTAGATGAGCGAATGAAAACAGCGTTAGATGGTATTTAATGTTTCATTATTTAGTAGTGAGGTGTTTTTTATCTAGTTCTTTAGTTACACAAAATAATAGTAATTGGTTTTGGTCAGTACTAGCTACACTAAGTAAAACGACTACCGAGGTTCGCATCACAGTGACTTTGCATATACAAACACGTCCTGGGCTTGTCCCTCGTTGGCAACAATCCCTCCAACTGTGTCACTGGTTGGCTTCTCAAGAATGGTCGGGGGTTACAGAGTCAGATTCTAAAGTTGTGTCCATTTCCACCAAAGGTGTTTGTGAAGTCTTTCAGTTCTTTTCACAAAGCAAATATAGCTCTCGTGTTTTGAACTCCATAATCATAAAGGCATGACGAAAACCTTGTACATTTTGTACTACTGTATAATAGTGATTACAGTGATTACACAGACATCTGGTGGTAGCTTATACAACTTTAGGAATTAGCTGTACAATATATCTCCCAAAAAGCACGTTGGATGAAGATACTAATCTAGTTGTTTTGTTTTTTATTCAATTGCATCTATCTATCTATCTATCTATCTATCTATTTTATCTATCTATCGCTATGTAGTGCGTATACAGTGTATATGCTTGAGTCATCTTAATTGTGCATCAAAACTTCTGATCATACATGTACAGTAAGTTCCCTTGTATTACGGTTGCAATTTTATAAAATCCAGTTCCCTTCTTCTTTAATCAAAGGAAACTAATCAGTTAATGCCAATGACGAAATCAACTGCAGTGCAAGGGAAATGGATACATATCCCCACCAAACTTTACAAGAAAAGAGCCGTAAAATTGCGGTGCTGAGCGTTACAAAAACTTGGAATGAGAAAGTTTGGTGGGGTTGAGGCTGGTGCTGGGCCACAACACTCAACATACGAGAGTCTGTTAGAGGCTCAGGTGTTGGGTTGGTCCACTTAGCTAAAGTTAGGTGTTGGTGTAATCTGGAGTTTTTACCCGGTAGTAGCAAGGTGGTAGTAGCAAGGAGGGTCTGTTACACTACCTTCCAAGGAGATTGTACTATATTATACTAGTGTGTTCAGGCATCAACAAAAATACCGTTCGTCGCTTCTCCGGTCTGTTGATTACCGCCGACATTCAGACATATTATCGTATGCAAGAATAATCTGTGGTGTTGACGATGGCGTGGTATAGTGGGTCTATACAATCCTCATCGTTCCCATACCACGACGTCATCCTACACACCATGACTATTGTTGTTGCATATGACCCATAGTATCGTAAAATGAAACACATGCACCTAATCTCTTCTACTTGACTATATAATTATGATGTACCCTTAGATTTATACATACATGCATTACAGAGAAAGTTTTGCTCATTCCCAACAACATAATTATTAGCATCATCTAACATGGTGTGTAGTGAAGGATATTTTGATGATGCTGACTGCTGTAATATTCTGTCCAGCACAAACGTTCTTCCTTCCGAAACTAGGTACAGTAATTCTCTTCATATTATGTAAGAAAACCGTGAAAAACAATCTGATGAAACTAATGAATCATACGTTGGTTATTTGTCTCTGTGAAGTCCTGTAGCATTTATTACTCGCTGTGTGTGTGTGTGTGTGTGTGTGTGTGTGTGTGTGTGTGTGTGTGTGTGTGTGTGTGTGTGTGTGTGTGTGTGTGTGTGTGTGTGTGTTTAAAAGTTCTATGTGTTGACAGATACATGAATGCCTACATAAAACAATGAGGTTATAAACAACAATTTATTCTGGGAATATTCTCTTGTGGTCAAAGTGGACGGACGCCTTCTGATTGCTCCACACTGTGCTACAAAACAGATCAACAACTCGTAAACTAAGACAAAGTACCTTGTTACCTGGTATAGTTTGGAGGACTCAGCAGCCACCATTAATTTGACTACAAAAGTGTGCAGCATATACACCCCGGCGACCCCCTTCCCCCTCCCCCTTCCCCTTCCCCTTCCCCTTCCCCCTCCCCCTCCCCCTCCCCCCTCCCCTTCCCTCTCCCCACTCCCCCTTCCCCTCCCCCTCCCCCTCCCCCCCAGCTGAACGTCAATAACACACCCGAGCGGCAAATATACTCGAATTCATTTTTATGCGAGACTCAATTTCAGAAACCATAAGAGCTGCGTAAGAATACTCAAGTTGTGGGACGGTGGAATATTCTTGCCATTCTGTTGCTTCTCAGACGAATTCGATAAACGTCAAGAAATAATGCAGGTACAGTCATCTTAAAACGTTTTGGCATCACACCTAAGAGTGAATCAAGGAAGTGTTAGTGTTTTTGTGCCTAGGAGAAGGAGGAAAATGTAACCATTATTACTTATAGTAGTGGATATTAATTTTATTAATATTAAAGACGACAGTTCAAAATCAGATAAATAACTTTACGTATATGTGCAACCTGCAAAAGTAAACTCATTTTTAGGTAATGAGATTGCTGCTTGCAAGAGGAAATATGAAATATATATTGTACTTTCTACTTCTTGTGTCACTCCGTACCATGGCGGGAAGTGCTCCAGCAGCAAGGCAAGATGGTTTATTATTATTAAGACGATGAAATTGTGTTTGAATTTACTTTACTCTATTTTAAAAACTACACAAGAAGAAGCAATCACTCCTTTTCCTCTCTTTACCTATCCCTCCCTTTCTTCTTATTTCTTCGTGCTCAATCTCCCTCCTCTCTGTCTTATCCTCACTTGTGTTACCGGGTCTGTCTGGCCTAGCAGTCTTCTTCTTCCCCCTGTAAACACTCACAAAATCACTGAGAAATGCTGTGCTCGTCATACGTAAAACGTGTTGTATTTGTATATTACATAATATGGACCAACGTGTATTTGAGCATCGTAAACATCTCTCGTCACCTTCTAAACACGGAGATTTCTCAGACCCAAGATCAAATAATACGGGATGAACAGTGAGTTTTCCCTGATGGAGTTAAATCGAGTAACGCTTACAGGTTCATCGGTCAACAATTTGAAAATATTTTGAAGATAAGGTAAAATATTCAGCAACCCATATTTTTTTCCCCAGCATGGATTTCGTGTAACAACATAGAATTTTGAGTTATATATGTTTGAAATCAGTGATACACTTTACGTTCAATTCACCTTATGAAATGCCAATCCTGACGGGAGTAGAAGACAAAGTTTTATCCTCAGTTAGGGGAATCAGGAACCCTACAAGTTGACCACAAGACACGGTACTCCTATATTACACATGATACATAACAACATACAACGCCACGGAGACAAAACTATTTTAGGAATATCTGCATCGCGAATGTAAACCGAGAGGCGAGTGGAAATGATTATAAGGGCAGAGAGATAATAATGTTTTGGTGTGTTTGTCCTGTGTAAACCTGGTCTCGTCCTCACCTGATCCCAAAGATTTGTGACGCCCCAGCACCGTACACTTGCCCCAGCCTCTATGTATCATCCATGTCGACACGAGTCCCCAGAGACACGACCAACCCTCACAACAAATGATCGGGCGACAGGCAGGCAGGCAGGGAAGCAGGGAGTGAAACAGGGAGGCAGGCAGGCAGGGAAGCAGGAAGGGAGGTAGGCAGGGGTGCGGGCATGCAGGCAGGGAAGCAGGGAAGGAAGCAGGGAGGCAGGCAGGCAGGTGGTGGTAGGGGGAGGGGCTGATAGAAGAAGAGGGAGGTTAAGGAAAAGGAATGGAGGTGTGAAGACATGGGAAAAAATAAGAGGACAAACGATGGAAAATGGAGAAAAGAAGCAGAGAAAAATAGGGAAAGGAAGGGGAAGTGGACACATGAGGAGAGAAATTCGAGATACGATGACTATGGGTAAGGAATGAGAGTGATAAAAGCTGGGGGACAGAAACAGAAGAGGAGAGAACTAGGGGAGAGAAATGGAGGAGAAAAGAAATGGAGGAGGAGGAGGAGGAGAGAATTAAGGCAGAGGGGCGGAGATAGATATTGGTGGATGGAGGAAGAATGAGAGGAGGAGGAGGAGGAGGGAAGGAGAAGAATGAGAGGAGGAGGAGGGAAGGAGAAGAATGAGAGGAGGAGGAGGGAAGGAGAAGAATGGCCTGTAAGAGGGAACAGACCTGAACAAGAAACGAATGGAGGAATTAGGTGGTTTGGAAGGATTGATGGGAAGGGGAAAGGCGAGGGATGGATGGAATGGATTAGAAGCAAACAACTGAACCAAAAATTAGGAGGCAGGGGCTGGATGGGGATGAGAGGGTAGGGATTGAGTGGGGGGAGGAGGGGGGGAGTTGAGGGGGAGGAGGGAAACGGAAGGAGAGAAAGTAGGGATTGAGTGGGGAGGGGAGATAGGGATTGAAGGGAGGTGAGGGGGAGGAGGGAAACGGAAGGATAGAGAAAGTAGAGATTGGGTTGGAGAATGGAGGGGAGAAAAGAGAGGAACGGTAGGAAGAGAGGGAAGGAGAGAAGGGATGGGAGAACGTGGGAAGAACATAGAGGGGAGGGAATTAATAAGTGGAGATGGAAAAGAATAAAAGAGGAAAGTGAAAAGAACGGGAGGAGGAGGAGGAGGAGGAGGAGGGAGGAGGAGGAGGAGGAGGAGGAGGAGGAGGAGGAGGAGGAAGTAGTGAGAGGTGTAGTGTGAATTACAGACAAGAGAGGGATAAATGGACTGAATGTAAGGCCCGAGAAACAGTATTTACTACATGAAACAGTGGGCAACGTGAGGGGAGTGGTAAAACAAAAATAAAAGATAGACGAGAGGGAGATGGAATATTATCTACTGTACATTTACCATTGCTATATTACTGAGTGAAAGCATAACATGTGTTGAATGAATACATGTCTACATAATTAAAAATATATATATATATACTTGCAACTTTATCCTTGTGTCCCATTACTAGAATTACGAATAAAACATTGTATGGATATGATATAACAGTTCAGGATTAGAACTAGGTATTTCTATTTTAGGAGTCGCACGTAGAGAAATTCACAAAACAAATATTTTTGCACACACTAGCCTGCATTTTTACGTATTCATACCTGGTTGAGAGAGAGAGAGAGAGGAGAGAGGAGAGAGAGAGAGAGAGAGAGAGAGAGAGAGAGAGAGAGAGAGAGAGAGAGAGAGAGAGAGAGAGAGAGAGAGAGAGAGAGAGGAGAGAGAGAGAAGAGAGAGAGAGAGAGAGAGAGAGAGAGAGAGAGAGAGAGAGAGAGAGAGAGAGAGAGAGAAGAGGTGTGTGTGTGTGTGTGTGAGAGAGAGAGAGAGAGAATAGGTGTGTGGTGTGGGGGATGTGTGTGTGTGTGTGTGTGTGTGTGTGTGTGTGTGTGGTGTGTGTGTGTGTGTGTGTGTGTGTGTGTGTGTGTGTGTGTGTGTGCGTGGCGTGCGTGGTCGTGCGTGCGTGCGTGGGTGCGTTCTAGTGCGTGTGCGTTATGTGTGTGTGTGTGTATGTTAGTTAGCGGGTTAATTTTTGTTTTGTACAGTAGATACAATTTTTTGTTTCCAGCCATGAGTAAAACAGTTAAAAAAGTATTAAACCAGAACGGAGCCAAATGGAACAATCAGCGGGCCACACAGGACTCGGAGGGAGGGGAGGGAGGGAAGGGGAATGAATGAAATGTTTGACTATTGGGAGGGAGAGGAGAGGAGAGGAGAGAGAGGGAGGGAGAGGAGAGAGAGTGAGAGAGAGGATAGCCCCCCGTGGTACGCCTGCTGCCTCCTGCATACATTACACCACATGATGGATGATTTTGTATCTCGATAACAGAGCAGGCCAGGATTTATGTGATATGCTGCTGCGAATGAAAATGTGTCGATTGTATCCTCATTTTTTTTTTTTTTTTTTTTTCATATATTTTTGACTATTTGTTTTTATGTATTTGTATTATATTTATTTATTTATTTATTCGTGAGTGTGCGTGTGTGTGTGTGTGTTTTGTGTTTTGTGTGTTGTGTGTGTGTGTGTGTTTTGAGTGTTTTATGTGTGTGTTTTGTGTGTGTGTGTTTGTGTGTGTGTGTATGTGTGTGTGTGTGTGTGTGTGTTTTGTGTGTGTGTGTGTTTGTGTGTGTATGTGTATGTGTGTGTTTTGTGTTTTGTGTTTTATGTGTGTGTGTGTGTCCAATTGTGCGTCGGTAATGAACACAAAAAATGGGATATTTGTTATTCGTTAGTGAAAGCATTGACTAGTTTTAAATAATTACATGTTTAAATGTTAAGGGGATGGTACACTTTTGTTTCTCTGGAGTGCCTTGATTCCTCCAAAGTATGCCAGAAAACAGACCCAGATGAAGAAAAATAATGGTATCCTGTTGCCTGGAATAGTTTGAAGGAATAATTTGCTCCATATTTAAGTTACATCATCAAGAAAGAGAGTATTTAGTGTACCACAATATAAAATGCATTATCTTTATAACGTATTGATATAAAAAATTAAATAATCCGGATACATAAAGAAATCTAATTGTCAGTTTACACGTTTTATGTTTAAGTTTTGTGTTGGGACTGTAATTCTGGAGCAACTGAATCCTCCAAACTATTCTAAGCAACAAAGAACACCATTATATTTGCCCCTCTGGTTCACATGTTTCCTTGCAAACTTTGGAGGAATCAAGGCACTCCAATGTACCAAAAAAAGACTGAATTATCACCTTAACAGCAGGATCACACTCGTAATTCATCGTGGCTTTATCTTATCAGTGAAAGTCAGTAAAAATGAAATATACACAAGCCCACATTCTCATAGACAGTCAACAGTAAAAAAAAATTGCATGTGTACAGTTGCCAGGACTTATAAATGGTACACTCAGCGTTGTCAGTCCTCTTCTCCTGTACCAGTTATAAGTGCTGGCAATTGTACGTAATAGTGGAGTTTAAATAGTAGAGTTTGAATGGTAGAGTTTAAGTAGTAGAGTTTAAGTAGTAGAGTTTAAATAGTAGAGTTTGAATGGTAGAGTTTAAATAGTAGAGTTTGAATAGTAGAGTTTGAATAGTAGAGTTTGAATAGTAGAGTTTAAATAGTAGAGTTTGAATAGTAGAGTTTAAATAGTAGAGTTTAAATAGTAGAGTTTAAACAGTAGAGTTTGAATAGTAGAGTTTGAATAGTAGAGTTTAAATAGTAGAGTTTAAATAGTAGAGTTTAAATAGTAGAGTTAAATAGTAGAGTTTAAATAGTAGAGTTTAAATAGTAGAGTTTAAATAGTAGAGTTTAAATAGTAGAGTATAAATAGTAGAGTATAAATAGTAGAGTTTAAATAGTAGAGTTTAAATAGTAGAGTTTAAATAGTAGAGTTTAAATAGTAGAGTTTGAATAGTGGAGTTTGAATAGTAGAGTTTGAATAGTAGAGTTTGAATAGTAGAGTTTAAATAGTAGAGTTTTAATAGTAGAGTTTTAATAGTAGAGTTTAAATAGTAGAGTTTAAATAGTAGAGTTTAAATAGTAGAGTTTAAATAGTAGAGTTTAAATAGTAGAGTTTAAATAGTAGAGTTTAAATAGTAGAGTTTAAATAGTAGAGTTTAAATAGTAGAGTTTAAATAGTAGAGTTTAAATAGTAGAGTTTATATAGTAGAGTTTATATAGTAGAGTTTATATAGTAGAGTTTATATAGTAGAGTTTATATAGTAGAGTTTAAATAGTAGAGTTTAAATAGTAGAGTTTAAATAGTAGAGTTTATATAGTAGAGTTTATATAGAAGAGTTTATATAGTAGAGTTATATAGTAGAGTTTATATAGTAGAGTTTAAATAGTAGAGTTTAAATAGTAGAGTTTAAATAGTAGAGTTTAAATAGTAGAGTTTAAATAGTAGAGTTTAAATAGTAGAGTTTAAATAGTAGAGTTTATATAGTAGAGTTTAAATAGTAGAGTTTAAATAGTAGAGTTTAAATAGTAGAGTTTAAATAGTAGAGTTTAAATAGTAGAGTTTAAATAGTAGAGTTTATATAGTAGAGTTTAAATAGTAGAGTTTATATAGTAGAGTTTAAATAGTAGAGTTTAAATAGTAGAGTTTAAATAGTAGAGTTTAAATAGTAGAGTTTAAATAGTAGAGTTTATATAGTAGAGTTTAAATAGTAGAGTTTATATAGCAGAGTTTAAATAGTAGACCTTCTCTGGCCTGAGACTAACACCAAGAGGTAAAATTGTTGATGCACTAAATAACATCAAATAAAATGTGTGCAGCATAGAAAAGAAAATATTCTACGTGTAAAGGAAATATGCACGTGTATAATATAATATGTAAAAGAACATTTAAAAAGAGAAAAGAACATTTAAAAAGAGAAAAAAGTTCATTTTCACCATCTGTGTATAAACCACCGGGCCTGTAATTGCACGCTAAATTTAACCACGTTTCCGTTTGTCCATTTTTTTATATATATATTTGGAGCAGCAGATACGTTGCAACTTAATTATTTTCTGTACATTTGCCATTAATTATTTTCTGTACACTTTGCCTTCAATTTTTTTCTGAACATTTTTTTTTTTTTTTTCATCAATGGTGGTCTCGAGAAAATATAACATCAATAAAATATAAGTGTGTTGTCAAGGGAACTGATCATACTTGGGTAATTATAGTAATAGATATACGTAGTGACAGCTTAGTAAAGGATTATACAATAGGGTCGATAATTAGCCTTTTCTGATGTAATGGTGACCCTAGGATGTTAATAGAATACAGGGTTGAAAATTATAATGATATATTGGCAACCCTATGAAGGAAAAAATAAAATAGGAACATTTAAAGAATCGATGGAGATTGAATTATAGACTTTTGTTACCCATGATGAAGCTAACGATATCTATCAACTTTTATTGTTGGGTTTTATGTGGCGACGTTTGACATAGGTTTTATGGAGCTCGTTACCAAGGCACACACACACACACACACACACACACACACACACACACACACAAAACACAAACACAAACACAAACACACACACACACACACACACACACACACACACACATCACCATCATCGTCATTGTCATCACCACCACCACCATCACCCTCGCTCTGTTCAAGGTCAACCTAAGCTACAAGGGGAGTTGGTTACATTTTCATCAGAACGTTATGTGTTTTCATTTATATTTTTTCTATGTTCTGCTTTAGAGTGTATCCATCAGCATTAGTATCCAGCGTGCACTTTTCCCTGCATCATCTGCTTGTGGCATGTTGTCAATACGTTAACGTTGGTATGTATAGTGTTGCATAAACATCCATTTGCCTACAGTCACGGACCAAAAATAAAATCCATCCACTTCATACGTGAAAAATATTTGTTATCATATACATATTGTACTTTTCGCAACGGTATTTTTCCTCTAAAAATATGGGTAAATTTTCAGAGATTTATTATTGTCTCATTTCCATTATGAGCATCACTTTTTTTTTTTTTTTTTGCTTTTATTAATTTTAAGACTGTGTTGTAGTGGACGAGTTTTCAAAGCCACGTGAGTTTGTTATACTGTATATAGGAGATTTACTATTGTGGTCAATATAAAGGAGCAGACACACTGGGAAAGGTCCTCTCATCCAGCACAACATCTCACCTTACCCTTTACTCACTGACAAACCCGTTTCCAGTGACTGTTTCATATATCCGGGGATGTACTATTGGTCACAAGAATTCGTACACACGTTGTTGTTTTCGAGGTTACAACATCTAGAAAATGTAAGACTACGTAAATGAAATTCAAAATTCATATTAGTTTGTTGTTTTGCTAATCACAGAGTCGCTTGGTAGACCATTTATTACAATACTTCAAGAATAATGACCCCTCTTTCCATACAGCACGTGTAAGAAATCCTCCTGTGTCCAACCATTCAGTCAGTTCAATTGTCCTGTCAACACCTTCGCATGGAACGGCCTCGATAATTTATGTAAAACTGTAGCTATTGGTCTTTGTAATATTGATTCATAAGATTCACTCAAATAGTTCACCATCATTCACCACCAGAGGCAGGACTTTTGATCGTGAGTGTACAATTGCTGTCTGTAAATTCTCTCATCGTCCTCGTATGAATGGTGAAATCTGATAATAATGTTGTGGTGAATGATATGTGATAACTTCCTTTGTACAGGATATAAAACAATCACGTCTTATTCACGACAACATTATTCTCAAGGATCAACATCATGCCTGAGATGCGACAGTACTTTAGATGGCAAATTGTACTGTTTATTCTCCTCCACTGTGTGTGTGTGTGGGTGTGTGTGTGTGTGTGTTTGTGTTTGTGTTTGTGTTTGTGTTTGTGTTTGTGTTTGTGTGTGTGTGTGTGTGTGTGTGTGTGTGTGTGTGTGTGTGTGTGTGTGTGTGTGTGTGTGTGTGTGTGTCGTGTGTGTGTGTGTGTGTGTGTGTGTGTGTGTGTGTGTGTGTGTGTGTGTGTGTGTGTGTGTGTGTGTGTGTGTGTTTGTGTGTGTATAGTTGTCCTAAAAATGAATTATTGCAGGCACAGTACACTGTCTCATATTCACTCTTATTCTTTCTCTCTCTCTCTCTCTCTCTCTCTCTCTCTCTCTCTCTCTCTCTCTCTCTCTCTCTCTCTCTCTCTCTCTCTCTCTCTCTCTCTCTTACACCACTGGGAAAATTAATTAACATAATAAATTACGTTGGCGAGGATGCGGCCACATTATCATACATTTTCACCGACTTGTCTCTACTTTATCATTTATATACTTGCAGCCACTTCCTCCTCCCACCACGAAAGGTGAGGCTAGATTATTATTGGTTGTGTACATTAAGAAAAGTGAGATCTAGAGGAGTGTTCTTATAAATGGAGGTCTAGTAAGGGAGGTATATATTGCTTGAGGGGATAGTATGTATGCTTTCAGTAATTTGGAGTGCCTTGATTCCTCTAAAGTATGCTACGAAACAGGACCAGAAGAGCAAACATAATGGTGTTCTGCTGCTTGCAATAGTTTGGAGGATTCAGTTGCTCCAAATTTACCAACACCGAATTTCCTCCTTAAGGGGATAGTATGTATACTTTTGATAATTTGGAGTGCCTTGATTCCTCCAAATTATACCAGGAAACAGGACAAGATTACAAAAAATAATAGTGGCCAGTTGCTGGGAATGGTATGGAGGAATCATTATCTCTCCAAATAATTACTATACATACTCACCCCTTAAGATACATACACACAAACACACACCATAATACCTACTACTTACAATACACACACACATACAAACCATAATACCTACAGCACACACACACACACACACACACACACACACACACACACACATACACACACACACACACACACACACACACACACACACACACACACACACACACACACACACACACACACACACACACACACACACATACAAACCCTAATACCTACACTCCTAAATTTCAGACATTCCAGATATTTGTTGGTCCGGTCAGTGCTGGTTTAAAAATAATATAGACACGCATGAATTACAGTCGACTGATTCCTGGCAACACCACTTTTAGGGGATTATTAAGCGAAACATGTGGTGGTGGCGAGTTTAATTAAAGAGATTCTGCTGATTCCTCCAAACAATGCCGGCAAACAAACCTCAACCTACATTGATTATTATGAGTAGGGGACCAACTAGTTTTGGCAGCATGGTTTGGAGGAATCTGTTGCCCTCCAATAATAAAAATAAATAAATATATATATATATATATTACCCTTCCCCCATAAGCTAACGTGTGGTGGTGTGTGTTGTTGGTGGCGTTGGTGCATGAGGTCCCAATCCGCGAAAATGAAAGCGTGCAAAGTATGATCGTTCAGTTTAAATCCCCATCAACGCATTAGTAAGAATAACACGCTCTTCAATACTGGGTTTGGACGGGATGGGGCGGTTCGTGTGAGGGCCAGAGTGTATGTAAAACAACTCGGTGTTTACGGTTTACGTTTTGTTTTGTTTTGTTTTTTTACATTTTTGCTGGTTAATTAAGTGAAACGAAAACAACATTATTCTGATTGCCTAGGGGAGCCACTTCCTTACTAGAAGGTGAGCACAATGTGTAAAAATATTCATTGGAAAAGATTGTAACTGGAAAACACCATAATACAAGGAAAAAGTTTTAATTAGGGGTTAAGGGTACGTATTCTTCTCTCTTTTATTTTGACGTTTTGAAGTCTACGTGGTCTTCTAAACATTGCAAAAAAACAGATCCCCTACTCGAATACTAAGGTGGGCGGCTTTCTAGCTTAGTTTGTAGGAAATAGTAGCATTCCGTTAGGGCTAAAAAAAAAAAAAAAATCTCTAAATTAGGTTTGCTACTGCTTCTTCAGGTGAGAGGGAGTACTACAGGGAGGGTTACTTGGGAAGGCCAAACACTCCTCCAAACAATTTCGTGAACCAGGCCACTATAATTTAATTGGTTTTATTTGTTTCATTGCATACTGTGGAGGAATCTGAAGCCTACAATTTACCAGATGTATATTACCCCATTAATTTTCCCTCCAAAGTCACAATCTAAAGTCTTTTGTCAGGTGAATAAAAATGAGCCATTTTTAGTGAAGCGAATGTACAAAATTAATAATCGTTCGTCAACCTCGCCTGTTCCCAAGATTGAGAACCATAGAGTCTATATATTGCAAGCAACGATGAACACAGTTACTTGCTCTAGATAACAGAACGCGAGATAACTGTCGTAAATCGGCGGTGGCTGTCACATTCACGGATCAACATTACATAACTATACGGGCATGTTAAGTCAGTGAGGGCAAAGGAACACATGTACCGGTAGTTAATTAAAAGTAAAGTTGAAGACGGGAGTTTCCATTACACGTAGGTTCTGTTCTGATAGAATTATAAGCCCCAGAACCCCAGAGCCAATTAATTAAGGAGTTCATCTCGCTATTCGACGAGGAGGGTAATTGATTCCGCCAAACTATGCAAGGAAACAGACTTCTTCGACATAAGACTATAGGGGATCTGTTTTGCAGCATGGTTTGGAGAAATCAGTATAATCCCGATATTAGCCGAGGAAACGATCCCTCTTAAATCATAATGCAAAGGCGCGTTGCCTCATTTACGTCTGATACAGATTTATGTGGGCAATCTCCTGTGGTCAGATATGAAGCCTACTGATTCCCCCCAAACCATGCCAGGAAACGGACAGCATCAGTATAGGTGTAAGGGTATAGTATTTGTTTTGTAGCACAGTTTGGAGGAATCAGTAGCGTGGCAGAGGAGGTCTTGTGTCGGGAAAGGGGGCAATACCTAAGCCTTCCTTCCTTCTTTTTCAGTGAGGAATGAAAGGCAGCAAAAAACAGTAATAATTCAGAGTTCTAAAAGTGTTCCCTCGATAAGAATGCACGTTTTACCCAGGGATATATTTATGTGGAGTCGGTGTAAATGTGGTGTGTTGTCATGGTGTGTTGAGTCGTGCTATGTTGTATTGTGCTATGTTGTGATGTATATTTTGGTGTAATGTGATGTGTTGAGATATGTTGAGTCGAGCTATGTTGTGAAGGGTGGTAATTTTTGTTTTGGAACGGACAACACAATTTTTAGTAGAGAATTTTTGGTAGCTATGAGGGAAAAGTTGGCATTTTTCATATCAAAGAGAAACACTTCAATTTTCTTTCACTAATCCTTCCTTCAATCGAATAAAAAAGGTTTAATTGTTACTTATTATTACAGGGATCGTTCACATTATCTTCACCTGTACATTGTTAGTATTAATAACCGCTGTCTACAGTAGTAATAATAAATGAGTGTGGCTCTTTACTAAATGAATATCTGTATAAAACGCTTTGTATGAATAGTCGAGTGCAAGAACTTTTCCACACCCGGTAAAAAACTACCTTAACATGATCCGATATTGAGTTTTGAGTTGTAAAAAATACACGCTATTTCCAGTGGTCTATAGTACGAGAGTGTATGATGAGAGAAGAAATCTACTTTTTTTTTTTTCGTACAGTTCCGAGCAGATGAACAGAATCGCATTTAATAATAATTGTCTACTACTTTTTTTCATCATGTGAAATAATAATAATAATAATAATAATAATAATAATAATAATAATAATAATAATAATAATAATAATAATAATAATAATAATAATAATAATAATAATAATAATAATAATAATAATAATAATAATAATAATAACAATAATAAAAGTAAAAAAAAAAAAAAATAGGAACGTAGTAGGTTTTACGATGCCACAGTGTCTTTTGTTCCAGTGTTGCCATCATTACGTCACACCGAGCCTGTCATACGAGAAAAGAGAGGTAGGGTTGTGCAGGAGTGGAAGAGAGTATAGCAGGAACAGGAGGAGGAGCAGGTGAGGGAGACGCTGCGGGGAACCAAACAAAAGGAGACACCACAGCCTGTTATCACGGCTCACTAAAGGGGTGGTGGTGGTGGCGGTAGGGGTGGTGGTGGTTGGAGTAGTAGTAGCGTTGGGTTGGCTAGTACTGGAGGAGGTGTGGGGGGGATTGCTGGGTGTGTTGGTGGTAGTGGGTGGTAGTGCCGGGGTTGGTAGTGGTAGTAGCTGAAGGTAGGCTAGTATTGGAGAAGCTAGTGGTAGTAGTGGTGGTATTAGAGGGTAGTACTGGGGGTGGAGGTAGTGGTAGTAAGTAGTGTCGTGTGTAGTACTGGGGTTGGTAGTGGTAGTAAGGGGGAGTAGGCTAGTGCTGTTAGTGGAAGTGGTGGTTGTGTGGGGTAGTACTGGAGGTAGTGATGGTGGTAGTGGGTAGTGCTGTGTATAGTACTGTGGGTGATGATGTTGATAGCAGTTACAATTTTATCGAGAGTGAGAGGGGTGACAGTATTGGTGTTATATTAATAATGTTATTGGTAGTGGTGGGGTGACATGCAAGGTGGCGTTTGTTATACTATTAGTAGTAGTGTTAGTTAGGGGTAACATTATTTATATGAGTTATTGTATTAATATTAGTGTTAGAGGTGACTGACAGTGTTGATGCTGGTTATAATAATATTGGTAGTGGTGGTGTGACAGTGTTGATACGAGTAATAATATCATCAGCACATTAGAGATGGGGAAAGGGGTATATATATATACACTCAAAATGATTAACATGAACATAAGGATATAAACATTAGAGATGGGAAAGGGGTATATATACACTCAAAATGATTAACATGAACATAAGGATATAAACATTAGAGATGGGGAAAGGGGTATATATACACTCAAAATGATTGATTTACATAAGCGATTAATACAAACATAAGGATATAAATACTCATGACTCTCCTACAATTTATAGGACTCGGGGAAAAAAGCAAGATTATTATTACTGGCATCTTGAATCTTTTAGGGGTGTTAACTAATTGGAAGGCTACTATTTCCTGCAAACTGTGCTACGAAACAGATTCCCTTTTAAAACTATTGAAGTCATCTGTTTCCTAGTATTGGTTACGGAATTTATCAGCCCATCAATTGGCCGACAAGAGATTGCAGTATGGAGTGAGCCAACTCTATGACTGAACCAAATTACAGCAGTTGAATCATTTTTTTTTTTTTTTTTTTTTTTCCACCTTACAGAGAGGGGTTGGGGCGGCTCCTATATTTCAGTCGGGATGAATTCTACCTTCCTCACACTGAACCACAACCCCCTTCCAGACCACATCATATACCATACACCCCCTCCCACACACACACACACACTGTATCGCAACCAGTTCACACCCTCCCACTCTCCCACACCTCACCACACACACACACACCATACCGTAACACAAGGCCAAGAGATATTTCTTGGCCTTGCCGTAACACACACACACAGACAGACAGACAGACAGACGTAGGTGAGTGTTTGGTTTCCCTTTATTTTATATCATACATACATTGACGTATCGATTTGTGGGTGATGGCAGTGAGAGGATCCCCCCCCCCCTCCCCCAGGCTTCCACCACTTCCAGCAGATACATATGGATATTATTTGGCCTGGGGCGCACACACTCACACATCAGTTTCAGTCTGGGTAAAAGTCGATGAATTTGCGTATTGACAAGCATGTACTGTGGTGGACAGGCATAATCTATTTTGACAGGGATGCAATCATATAACACAACAGAGTTCATTCTCCGCTGTCACACTCACTCAATGCTTCCTGCTTTACTCTTGTTTGATAACGGCTCAGTCCTGTGTATATATAATAGACTAAAGATGTGTGTTGTGTATTCTGTGTGTGTATGTGTGTGTGTGTGTGTGTGTGTGTGTGTGTGTGTGTGTGTGTGTGTGTGTGTGTGTGTGTGTGTGTGTGTGTGTGTGTGTGTGTGTGTGTGTGTGTGTGTGTGTGTGTGTGTGTGTGTGTGTGTGTGTGTGTGTGAGAGAGAGAGAGAGAGAGAGAGAGAGAGAGAGAGAGAGAGAGAGAGAGAGAGAGAGAGAGAGAGAGAGAGAGAGAGAGAGAGAGAGAGAGAGAGAGAGAGAGAGAGAGAGATGGAGTTTGTGAGACAGGCAAATATATGTTTGCATAACAACATTTAAAAACAAAGACAATTCTATCTTATAGTCTGAAAAATACAAGTGAGGATATCGCTGCATTCACTGATCGTCACACGAATAACGATAACAAAATGGATACCGTAAAAAAACAACTTCCCAATATGCCTACATACACTACTTTAAGATGGTAATTACTATTTTGATATATAGGAGTACCGTGATTCTTCCAAAATATACTGGGAAACAGGACCATAACAGCAAAAATAATGGTGTGTGTTCTTTTACTTGGAATTGTTTGGAGGATTCAGTCGCTCCAAAATTACTAACACAAAATTTCCCCCTTAAAAAAAAAATGTTGAGGTGAGAGACGATACCTACCGGGCTGCGTCAGGATGCATGATGGCAACCCAATACTCCTGGTTAAGTTAATTAAGTTGCCGGCGTTAACGATATGGATGATAAGTGACGACGAGATGGGTTGGGATGGAGGGAGGGATAGAGGGAAGGACACGTATCAACCCTCCAGGCATGTCACCAGTTCGCCTAGACGCAGCATCTTTTCGGAGGTCGACCATCACACCCTGCAAAGATAAAATACAGTACCGGTACTTTCTGGAGCTTTGATAAAATTATATACATTTGTCAGCGACTCATTGATTGATTGATTGATTGATTTATATTAGACGTCTCAACAGTGCTTTCATATGGCGCCCGAGGAAAAAAAGGTGCTTGAGACGTAGGCCATTAAGCACAAAAGATAATATATGAAAACAAGGGACAGTTGGAGAAGTGTAAGTCCCTTGTTAGTCACCTTTTACGACATTGCCTGTGGGATGAAAACACGAGACTGGAGGTTTGCACTTTCTGGGGTACATGGTCTGGGAAAGGTTTGACGCTGAACAAGACTGAGTGGGGTAATTTGCCAGAGAGCTTTGTGCTGCAGTGGATTAATCACCACTAATGATGGTAATTATGATGAGTGTTGGTGGTGGTAGTGGTGGTGGTTAAGGGCATGGAATGGGGAGGAGAAATGGTGGTAGTGGTTCTGGTATTTGTAGTTATAGTTGGGAAGAACTTTTATTAAACATTGTGGTCATTTTAGCAGTAACGAAGGAGTAATAGGGATGGTAACAATAATAGTGATACTAGTAAATATAGAGGCAGGTAGTAGTGGCAGTGACAGTGTTAGGATGGTGGTCGTGGCAGTAGTTGTGGTATGGTGGTGGTCGTGGGGGTGATGGTAGGATCGTGGTCGTGGGGGTTGTGGTAGGATGGTGGTCGTGACTGTGGTGGTTAACGTGGAATTACAAGCTCATATTATGGGTAATATATACGATTTAAACATTATATGCATACAATTTTTCCTCATATGTTTTCAATCATTTCAATATATGGACAATCAGCAAGAATGAAATATTCAATTCTTCTTTTATTGAAACGGACACCTATTCATGTGTGAACGAACGCATATACATATACATATCCACTTCTGACAGGCTGACATGGATGAATAATTGCCCATGATAGCACGCAGGAAATAATTTGCATGTACTCCACAGTTCGTGGCAGAAATACTTTTGTTCCTCCTCCACTTTAGCAACTACATCAATTGTATAAGTTTCTAGAGAGATGTAGAGGAAACGTGTATTGATTCAACTATGTTCTCTACACCTACAGTATGTACCGTAGTGTTTAGAGGTGATGACTGGGAAGCACTACCTCATCTACTACTACAACTGAATAGAATAGTTTCTAATTGTCGGTTTCCTTCTGTGTCATATGGTGGTGAGGGATAAAGTCTTGACTAGCCTATAACCAAATTACCAAGAGGGATAATCACCTTTTAACAATTAAGGGATTTACTGGCATATGCCATTTACGTACAGAGGCTGGTGCTGTGTTTCCCCTGCATGTTTTTACTGTATATTTGTGCCATACACATATTGTCACTGCAGCTTCATATAGTGCCATCGCGTTAACCTTTCAATGAGTGGGTGTTCTTAGGCGTCAAATAAATTCAAATCTTTTGCTTCATAGGCGGTAATAACATTGTAATTTTCCATATGACCCTATACCAGGAAATCCTATATATATCCTACACTTGCTTAGGGTGGGGTGAATATAGACGTTGTATAGAACAGCCTTTTGTCAGCCACTGCAATTCGTAGTAATCATATTCAGTCACAATGCTGATGGATTTTATTATTTTGTACACTGTAATTAACATACCCCATGCAATTACCAGTTCGTGGAAGTGACATGGGTGACGAATACAATGGTCTCTGAAATTATTGTAAAGGTAAATGTTTAGTGGCAGTTTATTTATTGTGAGAGAATTGTTGTGGTGCGAGGGTGTTCATTTGTTTTACCATTATAGTGTAGTATTGTGGGGAATGTAAGGGGTCGAGGTGAGGTGATGGTGATGGTGATTGTGGTGAATGCAGTGGGAGACAGTAATTTAGTGGTATCATGTCGAGGTTGGCACTGATTCCTGCTAGTTATCCTAAGCAACATGTTACCTTACATTTAGTTGATTTGGCATGTTTCGTCAAGGCGTTTGGAGGAATCAGTAGTCTTCAATGAACAGTTGGATACATGAATGGGTGATACAGCCAATGTGAAAGATATTTGTCCCATTTGAGTAACCAGTGTCTATTATCAGGTACTTGCTTTTTATTACCATCCTCAATACTGACGTCTGCCCCTAATGTCTCCTATTTGGCACTAAAAAACTTGATATTGGGAGAAATTGACCATCTTTCACTTGGGCTTTACCACCCATTCATGTGTCCAACTGTACCAACGTATATTACCCATCTTAAGTAGTGTAGTGATGGCTCGTGGAGAAGATATAAAGGTGCGTTGATGACTATGCTTTAACTAATGTTTCAATGAATGAGAGAGACAAGTATCCTGGTGGTGGTGTTGTGGTTTGGTCTGTGGTGATTACTATAATGGTGTGTAATTTGTTGCATGTAAAAGAAAGTGTTATAGCATCGTCAGGGTACAAAGGTAATGATCGTGGTCGTACATGGGTGACTGTTCTTATTTAGGACCCTGTGATGTGATCGTGTATGAGAATTGGAGGCTTCTGATTCCTCCTAACTGTGCTACGAAACAAGTTCTGTCCATATGGGTGGTGTTTCGTGCCATTATTTGTTGACTCGTCTACCTCCAATATTTTGACTACATCACAGGATCCCTTACGTTATTGTTGGTCGGAAGAAGTCGGAGAGAGATTTCGAGATGGGGATAGATGGAAGGAAGAATAAATAAGTAAAGAAGTAGACAAATAAGTAAGAAGATATATAGAAGAGTAGTAACACGAATAACAGAAGAATAAATAGGTACAATATGTCGTTATATACAAAGTTTCATTTGTATATAAATACAAGTAGAATAATTACTGAATAAATATGAAAAGATAGGTTGACAAAAGCATAGACAGATACAGTAGATAGATTTGAAGAAAAAAAAAGAAAAAAAAAATTATATATATATATATACATATATTGGGTGATTCGTATCAAGTCTATCAATATTTTATACAGGTCTTGTCCATAGTGATGTGATAGTGGTTCTCCCCACGTCTAGTCAGTCAAGTCCATCTCTGTCAGTATTTCTATTTGCTTGTCTATCACTTTCTCTACCTGTAGATCGAAAAATAACAATATATCACACAGTTTTGTTAACACATTAATGTATCTATATTCACATTCGTATTCGTGCATAGAAGAACCTACCAAGCATTCGTAAAAATTAAACAAAATTATATTGAAAATTATGAATATATTATACAGAAAAAAAAATCTGAGTATTCTTGGACAAGCCTGATGTCACCAACGAAATGATAAGATCAATAACCTTTCTGTTCGTACGTAATCTTGGTAGAAAATTTCCCTTGAGGCATTTTTCATCGTCCAGGAATGTGTTGTGGTTGTATAATTATCTTACTCTCAGGTTATTTACAGTTATTCTCTCTCTCTCTCTCTCTCAGTGTGTGTGTCTGTCTGTCTGTCTGTCTGTCTGTCTGTCTGTCTGTCTCTCTGTCTCTCTCTCTCTCTCTCTCTCTCTTTCTAGCTATTATTTTTGTCAAACACCATTTCCCTCTCTCTCACAGTATTGATTTTCTTTCCTTTGACAGGCTTAGTGAGCGTCAGGGCTGCTCGTTGTGTTTACCGTGTGTGTGGGGAGCTGCTGCCTTTGGGAAACACACGCAGCACCACCACCACCACAGATGAAAGAAAAGCAGCCCATGTTTTAAACGACAACATGCCAAATAGTTGATGCCCTTTTATGCGTGTGTTGAACTAGAGAGAAAACAGGGGATATATATCAATGGGTTTTCTGATAATCACTGTATACATAGTGGGGTGAGTGAGTGAGTGAGCACATACATATGCAATGAAAAACGTACATACACACACACGTACGTAATGCAAACGTACACACACATACACACACGTAATGCAAACGTACACACACACACACACACACACACACACACACACACACACACAGACAGGCTCGCAATGCAAATGTACACACACACATATACGCATATGCATACATACTGTCCATACATCCACACATACTCATGCGCACAGTCGCACACATACATATGCAAACACATCCATAAAATCATACATACATTTCATATACACAAATTAAACTGATAGATACAGGGAGGGAGATTATGAGGAAATAGTGGTAAAGGAATGGGAAATAAAATAATTTAAATGTGTGTGCGATTAGGATAGAAGGAAAGAGAATGAGAGAATAGGAGAGACATGGAGAGAAAGAGAGATAGAGAGGAGAGAAAGAGAACGAAGAAAAGACAAAAAGAAAGAAGCATGAGCGAGAGAGATAATGAGAGAGAAAGACAGAGATCGAGGGAGAGAGAAAATATAGAGTGAAAAGAGCTTGATACCAAGAGAAAGAGAGAGAGAAAGATAGAGGAAGGGAGAAAAAGAGAAATAGAGAAGAGTGAAGAGCGAAAGGAGAAGAAAGAGTAAGAGAGAGAGAGAGAGAGCAAGAAAGAGAGACAATGAGAAAGAGAGAGATCGAGGAAGGTAATGACAGAGAAATATTGAAGAGAGCAATTGAGACAAAATGATAAAGACAGAGACAAAGGAAAAATAGGGAAGACACCGAGAGACAAACAGAAAGAGAGAGAGGAAGGTAGTGACAGAGAAATAGGGAACAGAGCCAGAGAAATAAAAAGAAAGAGAGAGAGAGAGAGAGAGAGAGAGAGAGAGAGAGAGAGAGAGAGAGAGAGAGAGAGAGAGAGAGAGAGAGAGAGAGAGAGAGAGAGAGAGAGAGAGAGAGAGAGAGAGAGAGAGAGAGAGAGGAAGGTAGTGACAGAGAAATAGGGAAGCGAGGCAGGAGGCGCTAAGACTTATCCCCTCTCCTTTACGATGCTCGAGTGGTGGTGGTGAGGCTGTAAAGTTGTAGACGTGAGAACTGCCACCACCCACCCACCCTCACCCTGACAACACTACACTGCCACCACCCACCCACCCACCCTCACTCTGACAACACTACACTGTCTGTACCCCTGCCACCACTCACCCACCTTGACTTTGACACCATGCACTAGATTGTCTGTACCCCTGCCACCACCCACCCACCCTGACTCTGACAACACTAGACTGTCTGTAGCCCTGCCACCACTGTACTGTCCCTTACTCTGACACCACTAGTCTGTCCCTAACTCTGACACCCTGACAACACTAGATTGTCTGTACCCCTGCCACCACTAGTCTGTCCCTGTGTTTGTCATCACTCTACTATCCCTGCTCTTGACACCATTCCATTGTTCTGCCACCATTACCTGTTGTATAGTATCTGCAATATGACATATAGATTTGTTTATATTCAACGCTTTATCCCTCACCACCATGTGACGTACAAGAAATCAACTAGAAATGATCCTATTCAAGTAAAGAGAGGCGTTCTTTTCATCTGCCCTGAACTGTCTGTAAAACACATCACAAACATCATCATTCAGCCGTTACCTCGAAAACGAAATAAACAAATATTCTAGATTCAGATTCAGATACACGTCATCACCAGAAATTATTGCTATCTGGAAAATTTCATGAAAATATCTACACTATATTTTGAAATCTTCTATTGGCAGAAGGATAACAGATACACAGGCACCGAGACAAACAAGCCAACACTGAAACATAACTTCTTGGTGGAGGTAAAATAAACACACACACACACACACCCACCCTCCCCCCACCACGCTTTGTGAACTCGCTGTCACTACACTAGACAGACAGACAGACAGACAAATAGATAGAGACAGAGACAGACAGACAGATAAATAGATAGAGACAGAGACAGACAGACGGATAACTAGACAGACTGATAAATATATAGACACACATATTATTATGAGCTACACTATGCAGTCACTTCAAGTTGTATAGCAGGTGAAAGTACAACACTACAACAAAGTCCACATGAGATCACAACACCACTAACCCACCACTACAACAACACTATCCCACCACTACAACAACACTAAACCACCACTATAACACCACTAACTCACTACAACACCACTAACCCATTACCACACCACTAACCCACAACAACACCACTAACCCACCACTACAACAACAACACTATCCCACCACTACAACAACACCACTAACCCACCACTACAACAACACCACTAACCCACCACTACAACAACACCACTAACCCACCACTACAACAACACCACTAACCCACCACTACAACAACAACACTATCCCACCACTACAACAACACCACTAACCCACCACTACAACAACACCACTAACCCACCACTACAACAACACCACTAACCCACCACTACAACAACACCACTAACCCACCACTACAACAACACCTATACGGTAAGAATTAGAGTTTTGAGGCGAGGGGGCCAGAGAGTTTATCCGGCGCCTTCCTTTCATCACTCAGGTAATTGCGAAAGTTCCGGGGAGGGCTGTTTGCCAGATTACTACTTGAGACGCACTCCGAGGCCCAAGTAGATTCTTAACAGGTTCGTTAGAGGATATTTTTTCTATGTTTAGTACTAGAGGTATGATTCTGGTTTGACGCATTTCAAGGAGTGAAAGACTTCATAATTTTACATTCGAAGCAGGTGTCAACAAGATGTTTTTTTTAATTAGATTCAGTTTGATGGAGGGTTTATATTATAGCTTATTAAATCAACAAGGTAGATTCTTATTCAATGCCTTTATCAATAGGAAAGTTTATATTATTCTCGATCAAAGGCTGAAGGAAAACAATTTTAACTCAGTTTAGGTAAAGGCGAGACGAGACGATATCCCCCCCCCCCTCTCTCTCTCTCTCTCTCTCTCTCTCTCTTTCTCTCTCTCTCTCACACACACACACACATACTTGCCGCCACAGTGGTCTTCGGAGCCACCACCATCACCACCATTCGCAATAAGCACATTAGAACCATCACACAAGCCGCTTAACACCCAGGCCCTAACACTTCAGATACACACCAACACCTCAGACAACACACACACACACACACAAATACCTCAAACAACACACATACAAATACCTCAAACAACACACACACACAAAACACCTCAAACAACACACACACTACAGCACCTCAAACAACACACAGACACACACAAAACACCTCAAACAACACACACACACACACTACAACACCTCAAACAACACACACACACACACACACACACACACACACACACATACACACAGCAACACACACACACACACAAACACCACAAACACACACACACAGCAACACACACACACACACACACACTACAGCACAACAACAACACACGCGAGAATAGACAAGCGATCCGTCTCTTTAATAGGAAGGGGGGCACGAGAGGTCTGGCTGGCTGGGTGGCTGGATGGGGTGAGAGAGACAAACTGGGTGACGGGCTGGAGGGACTTATGGGATGGTAAGAGGCAGGAGTACGGTAAGTCTTGGTGAGAGAGAGAGAGAGAGAGAGAGAGAGAGAGAGAGAGAGAGAGAGAGAGAGAGAGAGAGAGAGAGAGAGAGAGAGAGTGGGATGGTAAGAGACAGGAGTATGGTAAGTCTTGGTGAGAGAGCGAGAGAGAGAGAGAGAATGTACATATATACAGCATACATGCAACTAGACAGACAGATAGATTGACCGATTATGTAAAAAGATAAAAATATAGGTAGGTACAGTCGCGGTCAAATATACTAATCCATATAGGGGTAACTCACGTAAGAGTTTGACAGCTTCCCTCTATTCCTCAGATGATATACTTTCCAATAAATAGGTTAACTACCATCTCTTAATTTAATACAAGCAGCTACACACTACAGTACTTAAAACAATAACATCATAATTATGTGAACGTGAAAACATTAGACATTAAATTGATTGAGATACCCATATGTGTATTATTATTATTGACCGCGACTGTATGTAGCCATGTAGAATAATTACATACCGGATTTATTTTTCTAAATTTCTATTACTAAAGTGAGAGAGAGAGAGTTACAAATCTATTTTCATTTTCGTTCGAGATGCCTAGACACATTGCGGTGAAAGGAGCCAAAGTACTAAAGGTGAAAGATGAAAAAAAGGCAGAGTGAACCATATATGTCTGATAGATTGATATATAGAGAAATATACGATAGCTAGAAAGATAGATAAGGTGTGTTAGGACCTAGTGTAGGTATATATATTATATGTGTGTATATGTATGTGTGTGTGTGTGTGAGTGAGAGAGAGAGAGAGAGAGAGAGAGAATACTGTATATCTTGCTGAAACTGCCGGAGAGGATTGCAGGTGATGGAATGCGTGGGGTGGAGTGGAAGAGCTAGCTTGTGAGAGGCAGACGTGAGAGGTGTGAGTGAGAGGAGAGAGGTATGACGTTAAAACAAGAAAGAGGTGTGGTGGGAAAGAGAGATCAATGAAAGAAGTGGTATTGGGGGTGGAGAAGTTAGTGAAAGAAGAGAAGATGTGTGGTGGAGAGGGGAAGTCAGTGAAATAAAAAGGTTTGTAAGGTGGTCATTGCAAGACGAGGTGTGGTGGGAGGGGGAGGTCGAGAAGCATTTAGCCTACTGTCAGATTTCAGGGATGCAGTGTGTATATAGTTCTTATCATTCATTCAGGATTGTACAACATAATCCCGTCTAGAACTCCATCGAGAGCAATGTTTGTTTTGTGAATAGTAAACAACCTTACAAACAAACTATAAATATAAAAACAAGCTACGATACTACAGTAACAAATGGTGATAATATAACGGAGACGGAATTATAATCTGACTGTACATGAGTGTTAGAGAAAAGAGGCTGGACAACATCCTAAAAATAATGTAATAGTAATAAAAGTGCTCGTCGTTCCCACAGCACGCCTTGTTGACGAGATTCCCATACGTCAGGCAGCGACACACCCATGATTAGTGATCCTCCAGGGTGATAATTATCTTGACTGCCTCACCATCTCCTCTCGTCGTCGTCAGAGATACGTCAGTCAGTCAGTCATCACATGTCGGTGGGAGATGTTGCTTTTATACAGTCCCCACGTGGTACAGTTGCCTCCAAAAATATCGAGACCCTACCTGCTAGACTCAAGCAGGTAGTGCCTCGAAATTTATGGAGGCAATTAATTGTACTAGAATCTAAAGGGGACTGTGATACTCAGAGGTGAATATAAATAGGGTGTTATTATACCGTGTGAATGGTTGTGTAAATGACACTATTGCTTTCATGATGCTGCAGATATATATACTGTAATTATTAACCATCACTGCCAACACTTCCACCAATGCCACCACGCTACCATCCCTGT
>JAWZYT010004846.1:60000-85453 GCA_034508575.1 Petrolisthes manimaculis
ATGAGCATTTCACAATTTAATTACAATTATTCTAATCTCCTTCACCATCTCTTACCTTCTTCTCCCTCTTCCACCCCTATTATTTCTCTTTTATCCCTCTCTCTGCTTATTCTTCTTTCTCTTTAACTCTATATCTGTTTATTTACATATCTATCAATTAATTCATTTATGTTTCCCTATCATTGTGTATCCTTATTTCTGTTTTATCTGTGTTTATGTTCCGTTGTTAAATTTCTGTAAATGCATTATCTATATCTATCTATCTATTATTCTTTCTATTTTTATCTATACACCATTTTTACTCTCCATTTTTTTTCTATCTTTATCTTTATCTTTCAGTCTATCTCTGACTATCAATCTATTTAACAATACATTATCTATCATTCTTTCTATCCATCTTTATATCTCGCAATCTATCATTTTTACACCCCATCATTATTTATCTATCATTCACTTCATCCATTTATCTATCTATTTTTCTGTCTATTCATCTATCATTCTCTCAATCCATTTATCGATCTATCTTTCTCTCTGTCCATTTATCTATCTATCATTTTCTCCATCCATTTATCTGTCTATCTTTCTCTCTATTCATTGTATGTTGCTCAGTGGTCTTGTGTGTTTGTGGCAATATCTGTAGAGTTCGTGGTCTACAGATCGCAATTCTTGTCCGAGTGTGCTGAAATTTTTACCACAGGTAGGCATCAACATTTCTAGGTCACCTATTGTTTTTCAAGGTCAAAAGTAAAAAATCAAGGGGTCTGAATTTTGCCATTCTTTCGCCAAGTCCTCGCTCTACGAGCGAATGTTCATTTATCTATCATTTTCTCCATCCATTTGTCTGTCTTTCTCTTAGTCCAATTATCTATCATTCCCTCAATCCATTTATGTATCTATCTTTCTGTATACCCATTTATCTATCATTCTATCCATCCATTTATCTGTCTATCTTTCTATCCATTTATCTACCATTCTATTCATCCAAATATCTGTCTATCTTTCTCTCTATCCAGTTATCTATTATTCTCTCCATACATGTATCTGTCTCTTTCTCTCTGTCCATTCATCTGTCTATCTTTCCTCTCTGTACATTCATCTGTTTATCTTTCTCTCTATCCATTCATTTATCAATCGATTTATTTACCCATGTATATACCTGCAAGTTTTGTGTTTGTTTTCTCTCACTCACACACTGAGTTTCCTTTGCCATCAGTCAGACACCAGCTTCCTCTTTAACTCCCCTAAGGCTGACTCACTCTCTCTCTCTCTCTCTCTCTCTCTCTCTCTCTCTCTCTCTCTCTCTCTCTCAGTTTTTGCCACAATCATAAAGTTAATAGGCTCGTAACCCACCCATCGTTAAAAAATATACAGTGATACCAAAGATACGAGGCTCTGATAACAGACAGCTATTTATTCTCACACTCATATTGTATTTACATGATTGACGTCACGCCTCGTCTATCCCTTCCTTCCTACTCATAGATGGCGTTGTTGTTGTCGATGCTGCCGAAGAGAAAATGTGAGAACAATTGGAAGGAGAGAACCGTTTTTAGATCTACCTGTCTGTCTGTGTGTGTGTTATAGATGTATCAATAGTATATGTGTATATATGTGTGTCATAGAAAGTGTGTGTGTGTGTGTGTCTGTGTGTGTCTGTGTGTGTGTGTGTGTGTGTGTGTGTGTGTGTGTGTGTGTGTGTGTGTGTGTGTGTGTGTGTGTGTGTGTGTGTGTGTGTGTGTGTGTGTGTGTGTGTGTGTGTGTGTGTGTGTGTGTGTGTGTGTGTGTGATAAATGCTACGTGTTTGTTTGTGTATCGTGTGTTTGTTTGTATGTGTGTGTGAAAAATGCTATGTGTTCGTGTGTGTTCCTGTGTGTGTGTGTGTGTGATAAATGCTACGTGTTTGTTGGTGTATCGTGTGTTTATGTGTGTGTGTGTGTGTGAAAAATGCTATGTGTTCGTGTGTGTGAGTGTGTGTGTGTGTGATAAATGCTACGTGTTTGTTGGTGTATCGTGTGTTTATGTGTGTGTGTGTGTGTGTGTGTGTCATCATTTACTCATTATTACCACCACGTCACTTCAATCATTAATTTTCTGGCACAACCTGTCAAACCCAGAAGTGAAGGGTGGAGGGAGCGAGGGAGGGAGTGAGTGATGGATGATACTACCGGACAATTACTGACATCCCCGGCCAACCCTCATCTTTTTTAATATAGAAAAAAAAAGAAAAAAAAAGTCCATGCATCCGCTGAGGGAAGACTTAAGAGGGTGTGGGAATAGGGGGACAGGCTTGAGGGGGTTTTGGAGGGTGCAGGAGTAGGGGGACAGGCTTGGAGTTGGGGGGGTTGGTAGTAAATATAACAACCAATACGACCTACCTACCTACCTAACTAAAGCACACCTAGGGACTTACATCAGTACAACAGTGTATAGAAGTGTCAGATAGATTCACTCACGTATTTTTATCAACAGTATTTCTGTGTATAATAATGCTAAGTAGATTCATCCAGGCATACAGTACAGTACAGTACAGTATACATCAGTACATCAAAGTACATTAGCGTTAAGGACCCTGTGAACGTGTGTGAGAATTATTGGTGGATTCTGATTCCTCCTGACTATGCATCGACAAAAACTCCTTCTATATAAATGGTGTTTCGTGATAAAATTTGAAGGACTCATTTTCCTCCTATATTCTGACTACATCACAATCATGGGCCCTCAAGTAGATTCACCCAGGAATTGTTATCAGTACATCAGAGTCTGGTAATGTTAATGGGAATTTCATAACGCGAACAAAACGAGCGGGAATATGATGTGAAAGGAAATTATATACTACAATTGCTTCAGATAAATCACCATAGCGTCAGTGGAGAGAGAGAGAGAGGATCTAGCCAGGTGTTGCTTAGTATTGGAAAAAAACAAAAAAAATGGGCCACATGTTTCGAGATTAGATTCAGGGAAAAATTTGGGGGGCAGAAAACATGAGGTGGAGAGAAAGGAGTGAAGGAAAGGATGATGAAGGAGAATAAGTAGTGGTGGTTCCCGGAAGAGAGTCGAGTTAGGTGTGTATTGTGGCTGCATTGGAGTGTTACCTATTCCCCTTGATGGTGTAGCAAAACGGTATATACTCCCTACTCGTAACAATATTGATGTCGCCTTTCCTTTCTCCCACCCTTCCTATTTCTCTCTCTTCTTTTTCCTCTCTCTCTCTCTCTCTCTCTTGGTTTTGGTATAGTATAGAGGAATCTGTAACTATCCATGTAATTAATTTACCCACGATACTTAGGTGAGACATAAAGGAAATGGATGAAGGTACGAAGTTAAAACGAAGGGAGGACGATAGAGAATAAGCAATAAAACAGAGACTAAAAGAAGACACGAAATATATAGAGAAAGCAGAAAGGAAGGAAGGCAATTATTTAGATAAAGTAAATAGATGAAGGCATGAATAAATCGAAGGAAAGGAGGAACGAACGAACGACAAAAGAAATGATAAAAAATGTAAGATCAGATGAGAGTCTAGGATGGTGGTGGTGGAGCTGATAATATGAGTCTAGAAGCCAGCCAGCATCCTTCCTTCCTTCCTTCCTACCTACCTTTAACTCGCAGGCAAGTGAAGTGAGAGGCCAAAGGAGAAATTGTTTGATAAAAATGATGGGAGGCGAGTGAATAAGTGTTCATGGAAGGGTGGGCGAGAAAAGCCGATAATGTTGTTAGTATTGGCAGCGTGTTATAGGTGTGGCCATTGTTTTAAAAAGTGGCCCCAGCGACTAGGTTGGCTCCTCGTGGTCTTCCTCTCCCTTTATCTCTCTCTCTCCTTTCCTTCCTCTTTCCCTTCTTTCTCTTCTCTTTTCTCCCTCAAACCCTTCCTCCCTTCCTCCCATCCTTCTCTTCTCACCCTCTCCCTCTCTCAAACCCTCCCTCCCTTCCTTCTCTTCTCTCCCTCTCCCTCCCTCAAACCTTCCCTGCCTCCCTTAGTTACAGTATCGTGATGGTGTTGGTGGTGATGGTTAGGTTAGTCAGTTGTAGTTGGGTAGGTTAGAATTCGTGGGTATGGAACTGAATCACACACATTATTAAAAGTAGTAAAGACCAGAAAATATAAAGCACAACTCCAATATTACGCCTCATTTAATTATAGGAAAAAAATCTTTTGTTCAGACTGGGAGGCTACTGATTTAATCCATTGTTTAGACGGCTACGTATAGACTAAATTTCGACCCACATAAAACGACCCCCTAAAAGTTATATATGTCGGTTTCCCATTACTATTCGTGGGTACCTTAATGAAATAAAAAAGCCATCGTCTACCTCAAGCGACACCAACCACTAGCCTACCCATCCAGTTGAAGTGTCGTGGTGGTTGAAGTGGCTATAGGTATGGTAATGTTTCCAGGCCACATCCTACGAGGGGGAGTTGTATTTTCCCCTACTGGAACACAGCCCACCAAACAGTGACACATAAGCAGATCAAAGTATAGGTATAGCCCAGTAGTGAACAGTATTAATCTTTCTCCTGTAATGATACTTCCGTTTTTTACTCCTTTATCTAATGTGTATTGCCTCCAAAGGGTTATTTTTATTATTATTCTGACAATTATTTAGTTTTCAAAAACAGGTAATCTGTGAAATGTCGACCCTTCATCGTCTCTTTCCGAAACTGAAACTTACAAATTCACCCAATTATGCGAAAAAACCTGCGCGGAGTTGGCAACAAACTGGGGGCTAGTGTGGGCAGAGGAGCGTGGCGTGGATGGGTCCCTGGAGGGGTATACACACAGCCATGTAGGAGGGGTTGGGAAAAGGGAGAGGATGGGTGGTCACCTCGACAACCGTGAGATGTGGTGAGAGGACTGGAAAGGGAAAGGGTTGGTGGTGGTGAGTCCATTTTTATCTTTGCGGAAGGTTATATTTTTACTCAGGTTTGACTGTTTCCATATGTATGTATGTGAATTGTAATTTGTTGGTTACTAATAAAAATAACTAAAACAATAACGGAGAAATCTATGTGAATTGTAATTTGTTGGTTACTAATAAAAATAACTAAAACAATAACGGAGGGATGTTTGTGAATGGTAATTTGTTGGTAACTGACAAAAATAACTTAAACAATAACTGAGGGATTTATCTCAAATTTTTCATGATTTTGAAAAAACTTTGATTAAAATTTTGTGGATGAAGATCAGAAGGCATGGGTAATAGATATATATATATAATTTTTTTGTTATGCCAAGAAAGATAAGTGGTCTTCAATACATCGATAATTAATCATCTCCTCAATCTATTATTATTTTCATTAATCCATCCATTCCTCTTCTATCTTTCTTCTCCTGTCATTACTATTTTTCCATTTTATTGTCTCTCGAGTCTTCACTTATATTTTTATCCTAGTTCTTATCCTGTTTTATTGTTTTGCTACCCTCACTTTTCTAATTTTTTCTTTGCCTTCATTTATCATTACATATAATTATTATCTATATAGTCTATATTTCCCCTTTACTCTTCTCTTTTCGTCAATTCTCTTCCTTTCTCTTACTCTCTCCTCTCGTCCATTCTCTTCCTTTCTCTTACTATCTCCTCTCGTCAATTCTCTTCCTCTCGTCATTTCTCTTCATTTCTCTTACTATCTCCTTTCGTCAATTCTCTTCCTTTCTCTTACTATCTCTTCTCCTCCTCCTCCTCCTCTTCCAATGATTATCTCTGTCTCGTTTATTAGTGTTTATGACCGTTCTGTAGTGTTTATTGTGTCGCCTTGTGTTTATCGTATTATCTCTCTCTCTCTATCTCTCTCTCTCTCCCTCTCATTCTTTATTTATTCATTTATTTGTTTTTCTGTGCGTGTGTTGTGTTTGCTCGTCTTTGTCTGCCTGTCTGCCTCTCCATCTATCTGTCTACGTCTGTCATTCTGTCTGTCTGTCTATATTTATGTATGAATGTATGAATAATACATGTACTGTACGAGATTGTCTGTCCATCTATCTATTTCGTGCTGTAGTCAGAAAATTGGAGGTTAGCGAGTCCTTCAAATATTGCCACGAAACACCACCTATATTGAGGGAGCCTGTTTCGTCGCATAGGTTGCAGGAATCAGAAGCCACCGAGTCTCATACACGATCAGAGGGTCCTTAAGGAGGCCGTCTGTTCTTGGCTAGAGTTGGGGCTAAAAAAAAAAAAAAACAGATCCCCCAATTGAACACTAAGCTTCAAGTCTATTTCCTGGCAATTATATATGTTTAGAGGAATCGGTAATCCCTCCATCTCACCCATTGACCTAGTAACCTCTAAACTACAACTACGGTCTGCATCACCAATTTCATCACATATCACCATAGATAATTCTTATATATATACTGTATATCTATTAACACGTGGGACTTGCAAGACAACAATATACCTACTTACTACCTTTGAGCAAATTACCCACTTCCCCGTCCTAGAATCGAACCCTGTGCCAGCGATTACTAGACATTGCGTGATTAGTTGAGAGCCTAACTGTACATTTGCTGCCAATAGTGTCTTCCGTGTGTGTGTGTGTGTGTGTGTGTCGGGGAATAATGGGGTTGTTGGGACAGTGGCGTAATTGTGTATCGATTCGCCTCCATAACCACCTGCTGTGTCTTAACAATGCGTAACCCGAGAAGCAGCGTCGGTTCTGGTAATAATTATGCTGTAATTACCTATCCTCTTCTGCAGTCTCCTCCTCCTCCTCCTCCTCTTCCTCCTCCTTCTCCTCCTCCTCTTCTACCGCCTCCTCCTTCTCCTCCTCCTCTTCCTCCTCCTTCTCGTCCTCCTCTTCTGCCGCCTCCTCCTCCTCCTCCTCCTCCTCCTCCTCCTCCTCCTCCTCCTCCTCCTCTCCTCCTCTCCTCCTCCTCCTCCTGAATAATATAATACGGTATGATCATAGTGTCTTAGGCTTATTTGGTGTATAGTGGCTTACCCGTTGCCAAATATATAATGGTTTCTAGTATATAATGGTAATAATTAGGAAAATATCACACTAACGATATAATCAGTACCGTAGTTTATATGATTAACAGTTTTTTAGTGCCATATGTAGTTGTACAGTTATGGTCCAAGGTTCTGTATAGGGGTAAGGGGAGTATGAACCATCAGAGTGAATCTTATAAACTAATATCACACAGTCCAACAGATATTATTTCGCATTTTTTTTTTTTTTTTTTTTTTTTTTTTTTTTTGTCGTTTCAGTGGAAGTTGTTGCAGGACTTTTTGTAACACACCTTCGTCAACACCACGGATATTCCTGCATACCGCCTTACATCTCGTGGACCCTCGGAGGCACTTAGTATACATCGATACAGACCACGTAGTGTTATTACAAGCCGAGGTATCATTACGTCGACATTACACAACAAGAGTGGTTAATTAATGCATTATATTGTGGTTATATGATACGAGTGGTTTATTGTACTGATATGCTGCCACGTTGATCCCTTATGTTTAATTCGTATTCATTAGTGTTTACTCGATGTTATTACTGGATCCGATAATGTGACTGATATAATTGATATGGACGATATTGTATTTTCATATTAATAAACAGTGAAGCTTGATCCCTGCATATTCATTCATTGGTGGAATTAGGAGTAAATTTTGTTGTTGTAGTGTAGTAACGAAATAGTTTAATAGATACAGTGCAACTTTAAGAACAGAAGAAGAAACGCTATTTTATCTTCCTTTAAGAAAATCGATTGTAATTGTCCGATGTTTTCTGTGTCCTATGGTGGTGATGGATAGTATTAATTAAGCATATACAAAACATCGTGAGGGATAAACACCTTCTAATACCAACTACTGTAAGGTTTCTATCGACACCCACGTTTTACATGCAACGAACGGCCAAAGCAGTATTTATCTACCCTTCATGTGGCTTGGAAATGTATGTACAGTTGGACACATGAATTGGTGGTACAGCCCTGCAGGTGAAAGATACTCGTCTCATTTGAGTAACCAGTGTCTATTATCAGGTACTTGCTTTTTTTATTACCATCCTCAATACTGACTTCTGCCCCTGATGTCTCCTATTTGGCACTAAGGAACTTGGTATTGAGAGAAATTGACCATCTTTCACTTGATATTGGGAAAAATTGACCATCTTTCACTTGGGCTGTACCACCCATTCATGTGTCCAACTATAACTCCACTGGAAAATGAATGATAGACTCGCTGCACACTCGTAGTGCGTGTGTGTTGTCAGTCTTTACATTGATAATTGTTGTGCCTTCGATAATCTGTACAGATCTGCTTGACACATACAGGCTCAGCTCGTCATTTCGGAGTCTAGCATCTGAACAATTCATACTGCCTAGAGAGGGCCGATATACACTATTACGTTACTAATACACTCGATACTAAATATGAATCACAGAGAAAGTAAGGAATGGCAGCACAAAATATTTACTTACTGGCGTCTCAAGCCTGTCCACTATTTTGCATCCCCCTAACCCCCCCCCCCCACCCAAGCATGTCCCCCTACTCCCGCACTCCCCCCAAAAAACCCCGACTCCCTAAACCCCCCCCCCCCAAGCCTGTCCCCCTATTCCCGCACCCCCTTAAGTCTACCAAGCCAATACCATATTCCCAGTAGTCACAGCACAGTTGAGTACAAAAGTTTCTCAGCAGATGGGGAGGAGGCTTAGGTAAACACGAGGCAGCTTCTTAATCCCTATAGAAATGAACTAAACTGAACACCTCTAGGATTATCGGTAGTTACTGATGGTTTCCAAATATATTCTCTAACTTATCAAAGCAAAACTGTCACCAGAATACAGGAAAATAAACAAAGAAGGGTAAAATATGCCTGTGTGAATGACCCTTATGTGCATCGACCCATTTGACTGCAACTGTACAAAGGCTGGTCTGAACCCCCGACAATAACCCTGATGGCCAATTTAACTAATCCCCAGGACCTCGGCTTCTGCAGTAGTGGTTGTGGCCAGAGGTACAGTACAGGGGGAGGAAGGAAGGAAGGAGGGACGTGAGGGATATTACAGGAGGAAGGAGTGAGGGACATAACAAGAGGAAGAAAGTGAGGGACATTAGAAGAGGAAGGAGAGGAAGGAGGTGATGGGCATTACAGAAGGAAGGAAAGAGGGAAATGAAGGACATTAAAAGAGGAAGGAGATAGGAGAGGGACATTGCAGGGGGACGAAGGGAAGGAAGTGAGGGACATTACAGGATAAAAGAGGGAAGGAGGCGAGGGACATTACAAGTGGAAGAAGGAAAGGAAGTGAGGGACATAACAAGAGGAGAGTAGGTGGGAGGCGAGGGACATTACAAGATGAAAGAGGGAAGGAGGCGAGGGACATTACAAGAGGAAGGAGGGAAGGAAATGAGGGACATTACAAGTGGAATAAGGAAAGGAGGTACGAGACATTACAAGAGAGAGGGGGAAGGAAGGAGGTAAGGGACATTACAAGAGAGAGGGGGAAGGAAGGAGGGAAGGTGAGGGACATTACGGGAGGAAGGAGAGAACAATTTTAGCTTCAGTCTACTGGGCCCCGACTCTCATAAGGCTGGAAACGCGCTGAAAGAGGGGGCCATTAAAATATATGTACAGGATATGCAGGAACTGAGAAGGGACGAGAAGAGGATGACACAAGGACGGAGGAGGAGGAGGAGGATACAGTGGAGGAGGATACATTGGAGGATGACACATTGGAGGATGACACAGTAGAGGATGACACAGTGGAGGATGACACAGTGAAGGATGACACAGTGGAGGAGGATACATTGGAAGATGACACAGTGGAGGATGACACAGTGGAGGATGGTACAGTGAAGGATGACACAGTAAAGGATGACACAGTGAAGAATGACACAGTGGAGGATGACCCAGTGAAGGATGACACAGAGGGGGAGAGGAGGATGAAACTGTAGGATAACAACACACCCTGCTGCTGCTGCTGCTTCACAATCACAAAACACGACTTCAATGGGGAAATTTCAACGGTAATGGTGAACTATAATGGGGTGTTATATATTGGAGTGTGAAATAATGGGCTATACAGTTATGGATGAAATATTTTGGGCTGTTTAAATATGGATCTTTCCTCCTTCACAAAACTGCATGGATGATAAGGACGTATGTATTGTTAAAGGGATTTTCATTTGTGAGAAATTATGAGGGAACAGATTTCTCCAAACTATGCTACAACAAATGTATATATATTCTTTGTGTTTATGGAGGTACCGTAGTTTGTTTGTTTCCTGGTATATTTTGGAGAAATGAGTAGTCTTCCATGTTACTAACAGAAGATAATAACTTTAAGTAATGTAAAAATATTCCTCGCGCTGCGATGAGAAATTGTGTTTACAGTGAAATGAGTACACAGAGAAATGAGTATAATAGTGAAATGAGTAAAATAGGGAAATGAGTACACAGAGAAATTAGTAACGTAGTGAAATAAATGCATCGTAAAAATGTGAGAGGGGAAGTATAGCATCAGACCAACCAAGCAGAAAATAAAGTGAAATATACACAACTAAATAAAGGCAAATATCACTGGAGGTTTGTCCATTCAAACTGTCACTAAAGCGAGTCTCATTATACATATTTTATTTGTCATGAAAAATCCTTTAAGCCAAGATGACAAAGTTGAAAAAAATTTCATTGCTCGCTTGTCAAAAAAAAAATATATTTAATTATATATTTATCATTTTTGCTTTTTGGGGGAGAGAGGGGGCGACTGGAAAATTGCCTGAATGATTTCTGGAGAACCGAGAGAAATTTCAGTGCACAAACTTTGGTCAAAAATTGCAGAGGAATAGTGAGTAAGGGAATATCTTACAAGAATTTTGCTGGGTTTTATATGATATTCCACAAGGTCGGTGGAGGCCGTTAAAAGTTGCCTGCCTAATAATATCTGGGATCTCTTGAGCTGGAATGAACAGAAAAATATTTATAGACCTTTGCCACTCACGAGTATATAATTCTGGGGAGATATTTCAAGAGTCGATCCGCTTTGAGATGTGTAGCATTCTTGATTCCTTTAAGGGGGAAGTTGAGTGTAAAGGTAAATCTGGAGCAACTGATTCCTCCAAACTATTCCAGGCAACAGGATACCATTATTTTTGTTGATCTGGTCCTGTTTTTTTACCTATTTTGGAGGAATCAAGGCACACCAATGTAACGAAGAAGAATTATATACACCCTTTAACGTCTACACAATGAAAATTCAAACAAACTTACTATAACGGAGAGAATTGGAGAAAGGAAGGATAAATTCTATTGTTAAATATACGAAAACAAAGATATAAGATCGTTATGGTAAAGAAAAAACAAAGAGGGATACAAACAAACTTGGTGATAAACATAATACAAACGACGAATATTCCAATGGCAAATTATAAGAAGGAAAATGTCTTGGTATATCGTGATGGAATGAATATACATGGAAAGAAAAATGGAAGGCAACACAGTGATGGTATATTATAAGCAAAATGAAAAGTACGAGTACAGTATATATATCTTAGTGGTGGTAAATGTGAAGACTGAGACATAGACTGTAACTTCTCCTTGCGCGTGAGGCAGACTCGGTAAAAAGAACGTAACTGCATGTAAATGTGTGCTTTGATCTTTAAGGGAGAGGGAAAGTGAGAGAGAGAGAGAGAGAGAGAGAGAGAGAGAGAGAGAGAGAGAGAGAGAGAGAGAGAGAGAGAGAGAGAGAGAGAGAGAGAGAGAGAGAGAGAGAGAGAGAGAGAGAGAGAGAGAGAGAGAGAGAGAGAGAGAGAGAGAGAGAGAGAGAAAGGTTGAGAAGGAAACTCTGTAGGAGTGTAGTAGTCGCTTTAGATTTTTTTTTTTTTTTTTTTTTTTTGGCGATGGTTTTGCACAAGTTATTATGTATTATGATTGTGGCTCTCTCTGTTTCTGTATATCCTGGTCCAGTAAATGTTGGGGGTTGTATTTTAAGGAGCTTGTACTGTAGTTTTATTTTAAGGAGCTTGTACTGTAGTTTTATTTTAAGGAGCTTGTACTGTAGTTTTATTTAACTTTTCCCCTTGTTTTATCTCTACATTTATCTCATTTCCTCATTATACATTTCTGATCATTCATTTTTCCCTGGCTATATATAACTTAGTCTTATACGAAAATAATTCCATTCGTTCAAGTATAACTCCTAATTATTCAAGGAGGTAAGTTTAAATCTATTAATTAGTACACAGCTGGTAAAATATATGGAGCAACTGATTCCTCCAAACTATTCCAAGCAACAGAACACCAACCATTATATGTGTTCATTTGGTTTTGTTTCGTGGCATACTTTGGAGGAATCAAGGCACTCCAATGTAACAAAAGTATGTATGCTATCCCCTCAAAAGGCAATGCGTACGACAGGCAACCGAGAAGAGAGGTAAGACACATAGAGATACACACAGTGGAAGATGAGATGCAAAATGTAAAAAGAAGAGCAACTCACGCGTCTAGTCTAGAGTCTCACACAAGGAGAAAGAAATCATATGTAAATAGCTATGAAGCAACTGAGAGTATATTTACCCTGTTGAGTGGAGGTATTGCTTTCTTCTACATTTTTTCTGTATTATTTTAGACTGATTCCCAATGACTTAACTACGCTTTCTGGCATTAAGGGGGTGCGGGAATAGGGGGACAGGCTTGGGTTTTTTGGGGGGGTTGAGGGGAGTAGAGGGAGTAGGGGGACAGGCTTGGGGGGGGGGAATAGGGGTGCGGGAATAGGGGATAGGTTTTCTACCCACCCCTCTAAGCCTGGTCCCCTATTCCCGCACCCTCTAACCCCCCCACAAGCCTGCCCCCAACTCCCACACCCCCTTAAAGGAAGTAATCTGTTTAACTAGTTTGAAGTCTACTTAGTCCTCCAAACTCCCCCAGTAATAACATCTGCTAGTCTCAATCAAAAAGAGATTATTATAGCTATTTCCTAGTATACTCAGGAGTAATCAGTACTTCTTCAGTTTCCCGCCCACAACAGATTAACACCTTTCATATCTCATTATAAAAGGTATATTATCTTGAGTTGAGTAACCTTATCTTTGGCAGTGTCGTGTAATTTACTTTTTTTTTTTTAATTTTAATTTTTATGAATTGGGAGTCAATAATTAGTTTTGTATTATTTTTCGCAAAGTAATTAACTACATTATAAAGAAGGACAATGGGATAGGGTTATTTTCTTCCTTCACCCTTCGTAATGTTTTTCCTCACGTTAATGATGGATGTTCTTTTCCTTGACGATGACCTTACTAAGACCTCGGTGTTGACCTAGTGACAACAACAACAACAACAACAACAACTCTCGTGTTTGTCCTGATAGAAAAGATCAAAGGGACATGCATGCAAAGTTTTGTTTATAAATGGACGCTAATTGGCAACGAAACAGGTGAAACAGGTGAGGTAAGTTTCTCTCTCTCTGTCTCTCTCTCTCTCTCTCTCTCTCTCTCTCTCTCTCTCTCTCTCTCTCTCTCTCTCTCTCTCTCTCTCTCTCTCTCTCTCTCTCTCTCTGACAACATACACACATTGCTGGCATATAATGACGGTCTCAAGCTTTGTTGTCTCTTTGATATGATGGTGAACATTTTGATGTGAGGTGTTGTCAATGTCTCTTACAATAGTATTCACGTAGATATATATCCTTTGATTAATAGAGTACAGGTGTTCTTTCTGAAATGTAACTTTTTTTTTTAGTACTGATGTCTGTGTTGCGCAGTTTATATGAAGGGCAGATGTTGCATTAAGTAATTTTGTCGTATAACGTCCCAACAAAACACAGACTTCCATGTTCTATTATGACCTGGATCTGCGTCTTTAAGAAATCACCTCTTCAGGGACTTTCGAAACAAATTCTTATAATCCCTGTGTAAGCAAATCATTGTCAGTAAAGATCAGTACCTCTTTGTTATTATTCCTCAAACTCTCTATTATTATTCCTCAAACTCTCTGTTCGCCAAAATCATCAATACTCTCAAAAGACAATAGTAAGGGGAATCTGACTTGAGGTATTTTTAGTGCTTTGTCAAACCATATATAAGGTTCACCAGACACAGGTACCAAAGGAAGATATTTTACGTTGTTCTTTGTAATGCTATGGAACTGATGATGAATATTATCCAAGGTGGTCACAATTCATCTCGCAATTACTTATGGAGAAATTGGTACAGTAAAATGCGAAGAAGAGTTACGAATGAGATGGGAAAGTGTCTGAGAAACTTTTACGGGTCACAGAAAAGAAAGGAAGGAAGAAAAAAAGACGCGAAGAAAAGAATTAAAGTTGTAATTTTCGTCTCATAAAATGAAATTTCAAAGGCGCTCTTCTAAAAGTGGAATATCATGCAACACATTCCAAATATGGCTGTTCGTCCATGTTTTTATCTTAGACAAGAATGGTCCACATAAAAGCAAAAGTATTGACAAGATTTTTTTCAAAATATTGTTTCTTGATCACAAAATCGATTTTACAAAATCTTGCTTGAAATGGTATTTGAATGCTACTATGTGGTCTCTGATTGTCTAGGTGTTGGTTCTACATATTATACAGTACGTCGTTACTGGGATAAACATGAACAATGTTATGTAGGCACCGATTTGTCTCTATTTTTATATCGTATTGCTTGATTGTATAATAGTAGCCTCATGAGTTTCTCACAACAACATTGTGAGAGGGAATCCTGCGTCATGGACACTGGAATTTCCGTCCATACCCAGGGACCAAAGGGACATGGGGGAGTTGGTTTTGTCCCGAATGCGTGAGTTTCCGTCAGTATCATGGGTACCAGAGGGACATGGGGGATGGGGGAGTGGTATTTTAGTGACCGCATGGCCCATTTATAAGAGCAAGTGTCACGCTGCTCGTCAGACACTAAAGTAACTTGGTAGCGTTTGGTGGTGTGTGCTGCTGGCTGCTGAGAGGAGGATGTAGTTATATCTGTTGTACATATTACGTATAGTTAAGTACTATTTTGTGATTTTCCTTGCATATATTTCAGTGTGTGAATTCCTCCAAGTCAAGTTAAGTAACTAAAGTGACTAAGGATTTCCTAAATTATAGTAAATTGTTTAAATGTCATAATTCAAACTTAACTGTTGAGTAATTAAGTGAAATCTCATAATTATAATTATTGTGTAACTAAGTAAATTATCAGTAGTGTAACTGATTAGTAATAATTTTTACCTTTTCATTTCTTAGTGTGATTTACCAGTGTTATTTCATACTGTGTGTGTGTGGCCCCCGAAGCCCCCAGTCTAGGCATACTTACTATATTTACTTTTTCTGTGCATTTATCAAGTGTTGAGTGAGTAATTTATTCTTTGAGATACAATAAGGGAATACCTCATTAAATTTTCTTTTGCTGTATTGTGTTGGTCCGACTATTTAGAGTGAATAATAATTGTTAATTGGTTTTATTTCGTGTTTGGCTTTACACCAAGTAATATAGAACCTGGATTGTTGCATGAGGGTTTATTAATATTTCTTGTTTTAACTAAGTGTTTATTTTTTTATAGTCAGATAACCATTCTCATTTTCCCCAATTCCAATCTCGTAACAACAGTCATGATAAAAATTCCTGCGTCAGTTGAAAAGGAAGCGAGCTATTTATGTTAATTTAATGAAACAGTGTTAAAGAGACCAACAGCTGAATTTTCGTATAAATTTACAAGGTCGTTTCAATGGCAGGTGTTCCGGGACTAATGGGCGTAACTGTACCGGTACTGATTAATGCGCATATGCATGTGGCTGTAGTATAGATGGCGAGTGTGTTGTTGGCGTCCTTGGCTGGTAAGCGAGTGTGTGGTGTGCGCAGGACTGTATGCAAATAACTGTTCGGTTCCCCCTCACTTCAATAAAAGAATGTGGGTATAGAGCTACACAACACGAGCACCTCTCCTCTCCTCTCCTCTCCCCATCCCATCCCATCCCTGCCCATAGTGTTCCTAACTCTCTAGCCAAGGGTTTAGCGGACCTGTATGTATCGCTATTACAGAACTGGGAGATCCTGTGTCCTCGAAATTGCATTAAGTAACACGTGGCCTCAGTGTAGCTTAGGTCGTTCATTTCCTGGTATAGTTTAAAGGAATTATTAACAACCTCCGTCAAATATCATAATAGAAAAGATTACCGTCCATGTGCCCTCGACGGTATTGAAGCTCGACAAAGGTTATTTTTATCTTTTGCTTATGTTTATGTGTTTGTGTGCATGTACGTACAGTACGAGTTGCAAACGTGTGTGATAAAGTATATTGTGTGTGTGTGTGTGTACTGATGTGCCGTGTATGTTCGTGTTTGTGTTCATGGATGCACGTTTGTGTTGTGTATACGTGAGATGGAATATTAAATGTCTGTGTGAGCGTGCATTATTGTGGATGTGTGTGTGTGTGAATACATATGAGTGCATAAAAATGATGCGGGCGTGTGCAAAATAAATAAATAAACCGAGACAACAGGTGAAAGAAACTTGAGGAATAGGACAGTAGAGCCATAACCAAACCTTCACCCAAATAGTTCAAACCATTACTACCAATAACATTACTAACAAATAACTAACATAAACCACCATCCCTCAAGTATTGTGGTCGGTCATGGGTTGTGAGTACATATTATTATTATTATTATCATTATCATTATTATTATCATTATTACTATTATTATTATTATTATTAAACATATACCGCATCATTGGTATCCTACGACGATGGAAGGACATTATAGGAGAGGTGGAGATTTTTGCTATATTCTCATTCACTTGTCAGCCTGCCTGGGAAACAACATTAATCCTCGACTCGGTGGGATAGATTGAACCAAAACAGCGGATTAGGTTTGGTTCGGCTCGGTTCGCTCAGGATTAGTTTAGTTTGGTTCGACTGGGTTTAAAGAGGCTGCGAAAAGGTAGACTGGGCTTCTTTTTATGATTCGATTCGGTTTAGGTCAGGTCAGGGTAGATTAGGTTAGGTTATGCTAAGTAGAATTTTTTATTTGGTATAGGCTAGTTTGATTCGGTTATTTATGTTATATTCTATTTTTTCTGGTTATGTTATGTTATGTTATGTTATGTTATGTTATTTATTCCCATTTTTCTGGTTACTCACTATACTGTACATACATGCCTTGCTAACTCTCTTTCTTTCGCCAATGTTACAGAACCAAATAACGAGAAAAAGTGGCAGGGATGGAGACAGACTCAGACATAGATTGGGATAAAACACCAACACACACACACACACATTTCGAACACACTAAGGGGACTATGCGTTGGGTGTGGAGGGAAGGAGGGAAAGAGTGAGGAAGAAAGAAAGGAAGGAATGGAGGGAGGAATGGAGGGGGGATGGAAGGAAGGAAGGAAAGAAGTGAGGGAAAGAAGAAGGAAGGTATAGGGAAGGTAGGAAGGGAAAGAAGGAAAGGAGGTTGTAGGGAGGGAGGAAAAGAAGGTAGGTAGGAAAGGAAAGAAAAAGGAAGGGAGGGAAGGAGGAATGGAGGAAGGAAAAGAGGGAGGAAGGAAAGGAGAGGTAGCACAGGTCATATGGCTATCACATATTTGTAAGTTTTCTGGTTATCGATGTAACTCTTGCTGCCCAGGGTAATGTTTGTCTGTCTGTCTGTCTGTTTACTTTTATGTGGGTTTGTCTACGTATCTGTCTTTCTGTTTGTCTACTTATCTGTCCGTCTATCTATTTGTCTATCTGTCTGTCTGTCTGTCTGTCTGTTCTCTATCTGACTCTCTGTTTGTCTGTTTCTCTGTCTGCCTCTCTGTCTCTCTGTCTGTCTGTTTATTTGTCTATTTGCTGTCTGTCTGTGCCCATGTCTACCTCTGTTTGTGTGTGTGTGTTGATCTGATTGTGTAGCTATAAAATGTATCTCTGTTTGTGTGTCTCGTGTTTACCAGTCTATTTTCCGCCTAACTCTCTACTTCTCAATTTATCTATCTGTTTCTCTATCAGTTTAGGTGTCTGTTTGTCTGTCTGTCTATCTCTCTCTCTCTCTGCCGGTCTCTTTATCTACTTACCAGCCAGCCTGCTTGCCTTCCTCCCAGCATACCACCCATACTCTCCAAGCCACCTCAGGTATGCGTGGTATGAATGTAGGTAGGTAGGTAGGTAAGGTAAAGCCTGATAGATGATCGTGCGTGTGTGTCTGTGTGTGCGTGTGTGCGTGTGTGTGTGTGTGTGTGTGTGTGTGTGTGTGTGTGAGAGAGAGAGAGAGAGATAGAGAGTGAGAGTGAAACAGAGACAGAAAGAAAGAAATAAGCAAGCTCAGAAAAGTCGTCTGTATATCCATTTTTTTTTTTTTCAATAGGTTTTCTATGCTTTCAAACACAAAGCGAGAATATGTGTACGACAGGGATGGAAAAAACAAACATGGAATAATCACATACATATCGGTTTTATAAGCCTCCAAAATAAGCCAACCAGAGGCCAACCAGACAGATGAGCATAATTTCAAAGGAACCTAAGATTTTGCAACCCTCAAACCCAATTGGCAACATGCACACTCATTATGCAACTCCCGCCTACTCTCATTTTGCAACACGCGCATTTTGTGTCGACCACTGAAATGTTTCCATGACTGATTTGAGCTGTGCAAACGAACTGGTGGCTATGTACAGTTGGACACAGGAATTCATGGTACAGTCCAAGTGAAAGATGGTCAATTTCTCCCAATATCAAGTTCCTTAGTGCCAAATAGGAGACATCAGGGGCACAAGTTAGTATTGAGGTTGGTAATAAAAAGCAAGTACCTGATAATAGACACTGATTACTCAAATGGGACAAGTATCTTTCACCTGCAGGGCTGTACCACTCATTGTGTCCAACTGTACTCTCGGATACCATAGTCTCAAGCCCACCTGAGTCGAAGCCCGAGGTCTGATTCAAAACAGGCGATTTCTAGACAACAGCCCACTCAAGCCATCTACAAAAATCTCGAACCAGTGGAGGCTTTGGGTGGACTGGAGACTATGGTATTTGAGTGTACTCCTAGAACCTGTGCTAGAAAACTAATCATAGAGTTTTATTGCTTACTTCTGTAGTGCTGGTGTTTTTTAATGGAATCCTTTCAGATCCCAGATCGAAATCAGAAATATTTTTGAGGAATTGATATTTATAAGGATTCTAGACAAGGAAAATATAGAAATCATTTATACATAGATAAATAATAAAAAGGTAAATACATAGATAATATGGACACATATAACAATACACATACAAGCACACATACATGAATACATACATACATATACATACATACATACATACATATACATAAATATACATACATATATACATACATAAATACACTTACATACATACAAACATACGTACACATACATAAATACTTACATAGGCTACATACATACAAACATACATATACATACCTAAATACCTACATAGGCTACATAAATACCTACATAGGCTACATACATACATTCACAGAGTTGTCGCCAAACTTTCCGGTTGTGTCTGTTGACCGTATACACCTGACCTGGTCCCGACTACCATAAATACACCATCCCGTATATTACACACCCTCCACCCCACCACACACACACACACACACACACACACACACACATACATACATACACACACACAAACAGCAACATCCATAGTCCAGGTGTGTATGTCTTCTGGAAACAGAAACTCACACACACACACACACACACGTCCCCAAATCACCATCCAAACTGAAGCACACAACATATACACACATACTCGTACCCTCACGTTCATTAATACAGACATGCATACATATGAATGTAATTAATGTATACTGCACATGAAATTCCCACGTATACTGTCTTTTATACTCATATATTATAGCACATACACACAGACCAACACACATGAATACACAAACACACATGCAGACACACAATGCAAACAAATTTCTTCTGCCCCACTCTCTAAGCTCCATTCATTCAGAGCATCCAAGGACACACACACACACATACACACATACACACACACACATACACATACACACACACACACACACACACACACACACACACACACACACACACACACACACACACACACACACACACACACACACACAACACACACACACACACAACACACACACTCATACACACACACACACACACACACATAATAAGCGAGGCTGGCGCACAAAGAGTGGTGGTGGAAACTTTTAAGAAACTCTCCTGGCCTGGTCTGAGACAAAGAGAGAAAGGTCCACTGTGGCACTCCTTCCCCCCTCCCCCTCCACCCTCCTTCTCTACCCCCTTACCTACCACCCCTTCCCCTTACCACCCCATCCCCTTACCATCCCTTCCCCTTACCACCCCATCCCCTTACCACCCCTTCCCTGCCTGCAACACCACCACCTTGCTCTCTGACTCTCTCTTTAGCATGACTCTTACTAGTGATCTCTGTCTGTCTGTTTGTCTCTCTTGTCTGCCTCCAACCTAAATTCACCTTCTATTTCATCATCATTTCTGAGAGGCGATATAATCCTAGACCGCGACTTTACCTCAATGATTCCCTCTCACGCTCTCGTAACTGTCCCCCCTTCCTTCTGCCAACCCCTCCACACACCCCTCAACTACACCACGGATACCTCACCCCCGTTACGATGATGATATGAATCCAACCACACACACACATTTTGTTGAGTCATATCCCTCCTCAACTTCCTCCCTCCTCACTACTCTATCATTACACACTTACAGTTCATATACCGTACCTAAAGTTCCTCCACCTCCTCCTTTTACTCACTCTCTTTCACCCTTCCTCCTACTCCTCCTCTTCCCCCTCATCCAAACCCCCATCCTCATTTACTTGAGATAAAGTCCGTGCCTGCAGCCTCAGAAGCCTCATTTTCTTCATCCTCCTCCTCCTCCTCCTCCTCATCTTCCCCTTCCTCTTCCTCATCCACGCAACCTGAACTTTTCTCACAGTCCTCCTTCACCCTCACAGCTTGCTTCAGAATCTGTTTTTTACTGATTTCCAGCAGTATATTTTTTGTGTGCTTCTTTCAGAGCCTCTTTTCGTGCTCCAGGAATAAAAATGTATGCTACTTCAGAACACCATTTTTCTACACAAACATTTTTCCATGCACTACAAATATTAACTTGACTCATAATGTTTTTGTATGCGTTAAAACATTTTCTTGCTGACAAGAAATACCAACATGGGACAATGTTATAATGATATTTCGCTTGCGCAGGTCTGCCAATAAAATGCTAGAGACTAATCATACCTTACTACTAATTGACTCGGGGTAGGTCCGGTTCGCCTGGGGTCCCAAGAGGTACCAGGCTGAGATTTTAACCAGCATTCACTTGATTGGGACAGTGGTGGGTAAGCTTGGCGGGGACCCTCTACCCACATGCGGCATAGACAGTATCACATCATTAGATATTGTGTATTCGTTCTTGCCTCTGACTCGTAAGTCAACCTGCATTAAGCTACCCTCCCGGCAAATCGCGTTTAGTGTGGCCGTACCTTAGCGGCGCGGAAGTCTACGGAAACTGAAACCCGCATTTCACTACCATTCTTGAAAATATAATGACCAATGGAAAATGTACAGTAAATTTCTAAGCATATATTTTTCGACCACTATTACTGCATGGTTGCCATTGGTTGGTGTTCATGAATTATGTTTCCTCTTTAATATTTTAATCCTATTAATATGTTCAGGATTTTTCATCGCATAATGTTGTTTGGAATTGTCCAGTATCTCAGTGAGAATGTTCTACATTTCATTCCTCATTGTCGAAGGGTGGATCGATGGTTAGGCGAGTGTGTAGTTGATGGGTTCATGGTCCAGGAGTGGAGTGATGTTTGGATTGGATCTCGTTACTTAGAGAAGTATACGAGGCATGTCCAAGGTTGATTTAGAAAATAAGGCCCTTTGATCGTGTACGAGAATTGGATGCTTCCTATTCCTCCTCATTAAACAACAAAACACTACTCCTTCAATGTTGGTGTTGTTTCGTGACAATATAATTATAAAGGACTCATTTATCTGTAGTTTTCTGACAAGATTATGGTTCCCTTTAAATAAATAGTCAAATGTTTCGGTCTCTGTTCTTCCTTCCTATACTGACTTGTACCCATAGCATCACAAATCCTTCCAGTAACATCACGAGCACTAATAAGTATCCAGGTTTGCTTCGAATATCTAGAGACAATAAATAAATGCACAATAAGATCTCCACTGGACTTACTTCGTTGGTGAAATTGGACTGTCCGAAGTATCTACTACTAGAATTAACACCACTATACAACTATAACACCATTAATACCACTACCACCATGCAGCTTATACAACCAACGCTACCATTCTCCCCATCACAGCCATCAACTACTACAACCACCATCTCACGACCACTATATATACCACCGCTACCACCACCACCACCAAAATGTTTACCCTAATACAGATTCCTCTATTAGGGTCACTACTGCCGTTGCTAGTGGTACTGTAGTGGAACTCTTACTGCTGCTACTGGACATTTATGAGTATACGTGTACCCCAGTAATATGGAGTTATGTGGTGGATCTGATGTTGATGTTCCTCTGTCCCTCTGTCACTCTCATTCTATACCAGAGTGCTGGGAACGGCTAGGATGATCACCTTCCTTATTATCTTTTACCACTATTTCTATTTTTATTATTCTCTCGCTCTCGCTCTTTTTCAAACTCATATTTCTCACACCACTGGCATCCTACCTCACCCACTACTGTACCACACTCACATAAACTTTTCACTACCTGGCAGAGACGTGTACACCTGTCACACGAATACAAACTAGTTATTTCATATGCAGGTGTACAGAATTGAAAGGTAAAAATCTTTCGTGGTCAAACTACAGTAGACTAGAGGCTTTACCAATTCCTCTGTTTTATTATAGACCTCAAGACCATGCACCTTCCTACTTGTATTCATAAGCAGACTTTTTCCTGGTATAATTTGAGGGAATCGGTATCCTTTCAATTTATCCGCAAGAGATTATCCGATTTAAGTCGACTTATATATTTTGATGAATGTTACGGGTTATTGAAACATTTGTAAATTGGATCCTTGTGAGTCCTATAAACAATGCCAGGAAACGAGAAAAGATTACCTATAGAAAGGTGACCCTGTTGATTGGAATAGTTTGGAGGAATCAGTTTCCTCAAATTTTCTGACAGTTCTCTAATACACTAACCTCATTACGAATACCTGTGGCTTCTCTTTGATTATATCTAATCATCTGGAATATGACAAAGTAATAAAAAAAATAAAAAAAAATAAAAATAAACTTTACCCAAATATTTACACAACTCTGTGTTTTTTGTTACCTGTAAATACTGGAATCCCAACTAGCCCTCCCCACCACAATCCCAACTAGCCCTCCCCACCACAATCCCAACTAGCCCTCCCCACCACAATTATTCCCACCCTAACCGCAATTCCAAGCCCAAATCTTATTCTCCTGACCTGACCTGACGCCAAGCAGTCCTGTCCACCCGCTCTTGGTAATGAACAGGAGGTCTTTTATGTGGCCTGACGAATGTGGGGAAGAGAGAGGGGGGCGACGCTCCTTCCTAATATATGTATGTTGAGGCCAGCGCAGAGGGGAAGGGAAAGTCTGGAGACGAGAAATCCAAATTAGTGGGAGAGATATTAGTGTGCAGCAGGAAGAGAAATTGTTGTTGGAAGTAAATGGAGGAGGAGGAGGAGTAGGAGGAATACAGAGAATGTCAAACAGTAGGAAACTATTTAACCTTTACGAGTTTTTTTGGGTTTAGGTGATAACTAATTTATATACTTCTACTTTATAAACATTTATTTTTAGATACTTATTCGTAGTTTAAAGGTATTCACTAGTGTTGCTTGCTGCCACCACATATGCTGCTAGTTTATTCCACTAATTAACAATCCTAATATTTAATAAAACGTTCTTTCGGAGGTCACTGTTAAAACGTTGTCTCTTAAATTTGAGGCATATATTTCTCGTTCCTGATTGGGGAGGAAGGTCAAATAAGTTTTCATGATAAATTTTGTCATTACTTTGAGGTGGAGGAGGAGGAGGAGGAGGAGGTAGAGTAGCTGAATTTGAGGTGGAGAAAGAAAGAGAAGGTTGAGTAGGGTGTAAGAAGGAGTATGAGGAGAGCAATTAAGGAAAGACGCGAGAAAGAATGAAAACATAATGAAAAGGAGAATAGGGGGAAGGGGAAGGGGAAGGAACAGACGAGAGAAACGAAAGAGGGAGAGAACGAGTAGACAGAGGATAGAGAGAGAAGGAGGGGGACGAGAAAATGAATCACAGAATAATGAAAAGGCGAAGGAGGAGGAGGAGGAGGAGGAGGAGTGAGAAACGAAAGGTGAGAAAAATGATAAAAAGTGGATATATGTGCTCATCCAGATACGAGGGGAAGAGGAGACGAGGGGATGAATATAAAAAGACATGAAACAGTGCCGTGTGTGGAAAGATGACGCATTGGGTGACCACAAAAGGATGCTACAAATCTGACGTATTTATTGGTTTAAACTTTTTTATAATAAGGGTGACCACAAAGGGATGCTACAAATCTAATGTATATATTTATTGGTTTAAACATTTTAATTAATAATACTCACAACCTGGACAATATTAACCCAAAACATAGGTAATTCTAAGAAGCTTTACTGCACATCTTCACAGGCATTGTAATACGCCAGCTATTCTGTTTGTGACAAAGCCCCACATGCCTTGATAGCACAGCCTCAGATTTTTGCATATCTCATTAGAAAAAAGTATGATGCTAACAAGTAAAGCATGTATGATTCCTTAGTCTACACCTGCATTATAACCTTGCTGACAGTAGGGGAAAGTTAAAAGGCAATGCAGCACGGAAATATGCACCAGGAAAGAGAAAACAAAGTGACTTATGAATTATTACGAAAATTGATAATGATAAGTAGACATAATAATATATGTATAGGTTATAACGAAGGCGAAGTAATGGACGTCTAGGAAAGGATAGATTAAAGGGATAATTCTTTTGTGTTATATTAGAGTGCCTTGATTCCTCCAAAGTATGCAAGGAAACAGGATCAGATGAACAAAATTTAATGGGGTTCTGTTGCTTGGAATAGTTTGGAGGAATCAGTTACTCCAGATTTATCACACGAAAAAATCCCCCCTTAATTTTGGAATATTATTAATTGGGTGTCCTGCGAAAGAAAGATCAAGAAAAAAGTGATATTACAAAAACGAAAGGACAGACTAAAAAGAAATAATATGAGCCGAGTATCCTGGAAAATAAAGATCAAGAGAAGTATATTAGAAAGAGGAAAGGTTAGACTAAGGAATATCATTGGTTCAGTGTCCCTGGGAAAAGAAAAGATCAAGAGAATAGTAATGGAAAGAGGAGGGACATTTATGAATATTGAATCTGTAAAATGGTTTCATCAAATTAAGTCGCATATGAGGGTGAGTTACCTTGATTAAAGAATGTGTAAAGAAACGTCGTGTGGGT
>JAWZYT010004847.1:0-2500 GCA_034508575.1 Petrolisthes manimaculis
AAAAAAAAATGCTAAAACCTGCCTACCTACCTACCTACTTACCTACCTTTCTACTTACCTGCCTACCTATCCACCTACCTACCTAACTACCTACCTAACTACCTACCTCAAAAACCTTATCACTCACTTATCCACTCGTTCAAAGATCATTTTCAGCCTACCCATCCACCTATCCACCTACTTCTCCACTAACAAAGCCTACTCCCCAATCTACCTGTCCATTAACCCACTTACCTTTCCATACACCCACCCACCACCCACCCACCCACCTACCCACCACCCACCTACTTTCCTGGTCACCAACTTTCCCATGGAACTTTAATTAAGGGGGAAATACACTTTTGGTACGTTAAAGTGGTCTTGATTCCTCCAAAGTATACCAGGAAACAGGACCACTACCAGAATAACAACAAAAGTGATGGTGGCTGGCCTGTTGCTTGGAATAGTTTGGAGGAATCAGTTGCTCCAGATTTACCAACACTGTATCGTCCCCTTCAAAGTAATTTAATGTTGTTTGCATCATTCATTCCTTTTCATTTCACTGATACTCTTTTTTTGTCTATACTCCTATTTCTTGTCTATGGTCTGTCTCCTGTTTATCCTTTTCCTGTCTACTTGTATCTGCTGTGTACGTCTGTCTGCTGTCTGTCCCTCTTTAGTCTACTTGTCTATTGTCTACCACTGTCTCCTGTCTATCTCTCTCATTCACACCTCTATCTCCTGTCTGTCCCTCTCCTCCCCACCTCCATCTCCTATCTATCCCTCTCCTCCCCACCTCCATCTTCCTGTCTATCCCTCTCCTCCCCACCTCTACCACCTGTTCTATCTCCTTGTCTATTCCCCCTCCATTCCGTACTGCTACAACACCTTTTTATGTCTCCTTTTAACCCCTTGACATTATTCACTAGCAACATATACTTCCCTTTTCCTTGACCTACCCATATTTTTTTTTATTTTTTTTTGGTTTTGATATATTTTTTTTTCCTATCCCAGATCCACAATTACTGTAGGCCTACTAGAATCACAACTACCGCAATTACAATCTCTCAAAGCTACCACGATTACAACCACCACCTCTAACAACTACCACAGTACCAATAATAACCACAACAACCAACCACACCACCAACCAATACAACAACAACAACAACACCACCAACCAATACAACAACAACAACCAACCACACCACCAACCAATACAACAACAACAACAACCAACCACACTACCAATCAAATACAACAACAACAACAACAACAACCACACCACCAACCAATACAACAACAACAACAACAACCAACCACACCACCAACCAATACAACAACAACAACAACAACAACGACCACTACAAACAACAACAACAACAACCAATACAACAACAACAACAACAACAACCACCACCAACCAATACCAACCATCACTACAACCACAGCCAAAAACCACCACCCCACGCCACAAACTTTCCCCCACGACCAGGAGAGAAAGTTTTGGCACGAACCCATGGTAGTAGTGAGATGCCTACCTACCTACCTACCTACCTACCTACTACCTACCTACCTACCTACCTACCTACCTACCTTCCTGCCTGCCTGCCAGCCTGCCTGCCTGCCTGCCTGCCTGCCTGCCCTGCCTGCCTGCCTGGCCTGCCTGCCTGCCTGCCTGCCTGCCTGCCTGCCTGCCTGCCTGCCTGCCTGCCTGCCTGCCTGCCTGCCTGCCTACCTACCTGCCTACCTACCTACCTACCTCATCCTGTCACATTTTTATCCACTAACTCTGCTTGCCTTTTGCTTGCTTGCTTTCGTGTTTCACCTTGGTTTGCTGTTTTTGTTTTTCTATTCCCTGTATGTCTGTCTGTTTTTTTTTTTTTTTTTTTTTTTTGCGTTTGTTTGTTGTTGTTATTTTTATTGTTGTTGTTGTTTTTGTTTTTGTTGTGGTTGGTTATTTCTATTGTTTTTTTTGTTCTTTTGTTTTCGTTTTTTTCATCTTTTTTAGTTGTTGTTCCTCTCCCTGTATGTCTGTCTGTCTGTTTCATTCTGTCACACGTATATTTATTTATTTAACTCTGCTCTTGCCTCTTTCTTTCTTTCGTGTCTCGCCTGGGTTAGTTCGATTTTCTTCCTTTGTTTTTTCTATCTCTTTTCGTTTCGTTCGCATTGATTGAGAATTAAGGGGGTGTGGGAGTAGGGGACAGGCTTGGGGTGGACTGGAGGGGGGGGGGTGCGGGAATAGGGGGACAGGCTTGGGGGGGGGGGTAGAAAGCCTGTCTACTATTCCCACACACCTCTAACCCCCCCAACCCCTCTCCAAGCCCTTCTCGCTACTCCTGCACCCCCCCAGAACCCCCCAAGCCTGTCCCCCTATTCCCGCACCCCTTAATTAAGCGACGACGAAGATGCGCCTTTCCTGAAGTTTCCTGAAGTACTGAAGTTTGATTAATAAAAAAGAAATCCCCTGAGACAAGAAGATCGTACAGAATAAAAAGTATATCCTACCTCACTGTCT
>JAWZYT010004847.1:12500-22500 GCA_034508575.1 Petrolisthes manimaculis
GGAAGGGTATATCAAAGGAAGGGGTGAAGGGGTAGTGGAAGGGGTGAAGGGGTAGTGGAAGGGCATATCAAAGGAAGGGGGAAAGGATTAAGGTGTACACGAGTGAAGGCTACTTTAGTATGTATTCAAATTAAAAAAATATTATTCCAAATAAACCCACCACATCGATTTAGGTGATATGTCACGAGTGTAGTACAATGTTGGTAAATCTGAGCAAACGATTCCTCCAAACTATTCGAAGCAACAGGCAACTACGATATTTTTATTAAGGACCCTGTGATCGTGTATGTAATTTGGAGGCTTTTGATTCCTTCTGACCATGCCACGAAACAAACACCCTCCTTCCCAATAGATGGTGTGTTTCGTGGCAATATTTGAACTCTATCACAGGGTCCCTTAATCGGGGTCTGTTTCCTGGCATAGTTTGGAAGAATCGAGGTGCTCTTATTAGTATGCTTTTGGTAGATTGGAGTGTCTTGATTCCTCCAAAGTATGCTAGGAAACCGAACCAGATGGACAAAATATAATGATGTTCTGTTGCTTGGAATAGTTTGGAGGAATCAGTTGCTCCATATTTATCAAGAGTTGGGAGAGATACTGACTACTGAACGGTGGTCATGTCGTAGTAGTTTAATGGCCAGTGTGGTCCCCAATGCATAGTGGTGCCACCATATTGATTACCAAGGTCACCATAGTCATCATTACCTGTTAAAAAAAAAAAAAAAAAAAAAAAAAAAAAAAAAAAAAATTAGTTGAATTAGTTTGACACTAGAATTACTAGGACATTAACAAAAAATGAAATTACAAAACTACTTTAGACTTGTTGGTTGTAATAGTCATCAGTATAGAATGATTAGTTGAGTCAGTGAGAGAGACTACATGATGTTGTTTTGCTACTAAACTCACCACGTGACTCTAAAATGTCGATCTCCCCACTGGCAGGCCAACCACCGTAGGGCCAGTTACGAGGCAACATCCAAATAGCTATGGAAAAGATTACGTATATTATAGTGTTATATTGGTTAGTTAGTACACACACAGGCACATAAACACACATATATATATACAGGAACGCCAAACACACACTCATATATATTCACAGACACGTCAAGTACACACACACACACACACACACACACACACACACACACACACACACACACACACACACACACACACACACACACACACACACACACACACACACACACACACACACACACACACACACACACACACACACACTTATAATATATAATATACATGCATGATAGTCACCAGTATCTTGAATTAATATATGAGCACTGAAAGTATCATTATAATTAATACACAATTATTATTTATAGCACTAAATAAAATATGTAGTAATGTCACACAAAACAGTACACGTAAATAAATATCATCATGATCCAGTAAACATTAATTGATCAGAGACACACAAAACAATACACGTAAATAAATATCATGATCTAGTAAACATTAATTGATCAGCCACACTCACCAGGCCAGAGCCAATCACCTCGGGGCATCTTAGCACGAACCTCAATACGACCATATCTGTGAATGAGGGAGTGAGTGAGTGAGTGGGTGAGTGAGTGGGTGGGTGGGTGGGTGGGTGGGTAAGTGAGTGAGTGAGTGCTTGAGTGGGTAGGTAGGTGAGTAAGTGAGTGGGTGTGTGTGTGTGAGTGAGTGAGTGGGCTGATGAATTGTACAGTACCGGTATATGTTAATGTATAAATGTAGGTAGGTATTGTAAATGGGAACTTGTGGGTATATTCACATGTAAATTTGTAGACAACCAGACATTTTTTGTTCTAACAATTGTACAGGTCATATCATAAAATAAAATAATATTAATAAATAGATACATAAAAAAAAAAAAAAAAAAAAAAAAAAAAAAAAACAGCATCACTCACTTGGTAGCAAAGCCTGGGAGTGACCTGAGCCTGGCACTCATTACGGGGTTGACCAGGTTGACAGCATTACCAAATCTGTCGCATCCATAGTAAGAGTTGGCAGTACAGACATCCCCTCGGCCGTTCATACCCCACAGGTTAAGTTCACCAGAGCTCACAAAACCATCACCCTTCCAATTGTCTGTCAGGTCCTGCAAAAGTTTGGTTATATTATGTTATTGACTGACTGAACTATAGATTAGTATATGATTCACACACACACACATACACACACACACACACACACACACACACACACACACACACACACACCGGGGGAAGCATTTAAAAACAGGATGATAGCATGATTGACTGCAAACTACTTCTGTACATGACGTCGTATCAAACCAAAATAAAACTTAAGAGGGAAGTACATACATACATGTATAGTGTTGTTGGTAAATCTGCAGTAACTTATTCCTCCAAACTATGCCAAGCAACAACAGAACACCCTTATTTTTGTTCCTTTGGTCCTGTTTCCTGGCATACTTTGGAGGAATCATGGCACTCCAATGTAACAAAAATAACTCACGGGTTTGATGAAGAGGGTGGAGTCTCTTGTATAGCTAATACTACGGTTGTTGACATACACTTGGAACTCCCAATTCTGTAAAGGTAACAAGTTATACATTAGGTTAGGTTAGGTTAGGTTAGCTTTGGTTAGGTTAGGTTAGGTTTGGTTAGGTTAGGTTAGGTTAGGTTAGATTAGATTAGCTTTGGTTAGGTTAGGTTAGGTTAGATTAGCTTTGGTTAGGGTAGCTTAGGTTAGGTTAGGATTGGTTAGGTTAGGTTTGGTTACGTTAGTTTGGTTAGGTTAGGTTAGGTTAGGTTAGGTTAGGTTAGGTTAGGTTAGGTTAGGTTAGGTTAGGTTAGGTTAGGTTAGGTTAGGTTAGCTTAGGTTAGGTTAAGTTTGGTTAAGTTAGTTTGGTTTAGTTTAGTTTAGGTTAGTTTTTGGTTAGAATTGGTGTTTTCATGTTGGTCATATCGCAATATCATATGTCATGTTGTTCACTGATGTTATATAAATACTTCGTCACAATTCTATACAATATTGATTAACGATTCTCCAACAAAAGGTATTATTGGACACAGGAATTCGTAAACAAATTATAGAAAATGTAAGACTACGTAACTACAAAACAACATTATTATTATTATTACTAGAATTGTTATTTTGTTAATCACCAAGCATTGCATTTGGTAGACCATTCATTGCAGTACTTCCAGAATAAGGACCACTTTTGTTTGCCATAATTATAGACTGAATGTATGAATATGAATGAACTCCTGTGGCCAAACTGTACGAAAAATTCAAGGTTCATTATAATTATTGATTAATGGTTGATTGAAACTTGACTGACCCCTCCGCCGGACATGGTTATCTCATGTTCCCAAACGTCATGGTCCAGATAGTCAAACTCGTCATTGAAGATGAGACAAGGGAAGGTGGTGCAGGTATTGGGGTCCACCACATCTGTACAGGTGGGAAAAGTTTACATGTCACATTTAATATTTCTTAATTAAGGGGGTGCGGGAATATCGGGAACAGGATGGGGGTGGGGGTGGGTTAGGGGGTTTAGGGGTGTGTGTGGGAGTAGGGAGACATAGTTTAGGGGGGTCAGGGTGTGTGTGGGAGTAGGGGGACAGGCTTGAGAGGGGTTTAGAGGGGGTCAGGGGGGTGCAGGAGTAGGGGGACAGACTTGAGAGGGTTTAGGGGTGTCAGGGGTGGTGCGGGAGTAGGGGGACAGGCTTGGGAGGGGGTTTAGTGGGGTCAGGGGGCGGGGATGCGGGAGTGCCTTGATTCCTCCAAAGTATGACAGGAAACAGGACCAGATGAACAAAAATAATGGTGTCATGTTTGCTTAGAATAAATTGGAGGAATCAGTTGCTCCAAATTTGCTAACACTGTACTTGCCCCTTTAATGCAGAGTCCTATACTTTGGAGGATTCAGTTGCTCCAGAATAATTACCAAAAAAAAAACTTGCCCTTTAATTAAGAGACTCACCTGCGGCAAGAGTGACCCCGACCAACAACAATAAACACAAAGCCTTCATCCTGATCTGTGTGTAAAATAAACAACATTAGATTATTATGGACTAAGTATTTTTTTTTTTTTTTTTTTTGTGTGTGTGTGTGTGTGTGTGTGTGTGTGAAAATATGTATATAATAAGATCAGTATTAAAGTTATCAGATGGATGGATTTATCTGTTTGGAATATATATATATATATATATATATATATATATATATATATATATATATATATATATATATATATATATATATATATATATATATACATACAGGTTTATATAATTATAGACTTGTAGTGTGGAAATATTTATATTATGATTATGATTCCTCAATGTGACCAAGATCGGTGTTATAGTAATAAAATTGACGGATTTTTTTTATATAATTGAAAGGTAACAGGACTTAAAAAGAAACAAACAAACAAACAGCATAATCAGGTTAGGATAATTATAATTCACCTAATAAAAAGGAGGATCAGAGGATGAATATTATTTATAGTGTATGTATTAATTATAGTTAATGTATTAATTTATGTAGTAATATCTGGGGGCCACTGTACACACTTACCACTCTGTAATGAATGACTGACTGCCTCTGGGAATGTCCACCTTCATTATATACCCTGCTGGTTGGTGTTGGAGGCTGCGCGGGCAAGGATGCGCTTTGGTGTATGTAGTTCCTGTCATCGTGAAAGAGGGAGGGAGGGAGGGGGGGGGGAGATGAGGGAGGGAGGGAGGGGGCGGTAGTTCCTGTCATCGTGAAAGAGGGAGGGAGAGAGGGGGGGGAGAGATGAGGGAGGGAGGGAGGGGGCCGATTTCAAAGTCCATACATACATACATACATACATTCAGTGACTTGTAATTCCATCTGCCTCACCTGGTAAGTCCACACGTCCTCTCTTAGGAGATATAAGCTAGTCATGAAACCAAAGCATAAAATGGTTTCTCATGAGGACTTAATTTATAGCGATGGGAACATAACTATATAACATGGCATTACCTCACATAAATTTATATAAGTATAGGTACGTGTGGGGTGTCTTGTCATCACTATACTTACTTAGGTCGAATCCATAATTATGTCAAAGAGAAAGACTGAAATTTATACTATAGATGTGAATGTATTAGTGGCCTAGTAACGTGTCTTTGTAAACCCAAGGAAACTAGATAAATACAGGGGTAAATAAAAGTGTTGTTAGTCTGTCAGTATACTTATGTCCTTTTTGTATACGAGCTCGTCTCAGTCTGGAACGAAAGGCAATAAATAGATAAATGAAATAAATATATTAATAAAAATAAATACAAAAATGTTGTAAAATAAAATAAATTCAAAATGACGTTTGGATTGTAATGATAAAACTGACCTTGATTTAGGATTATGTTTTGATATAGTTCGACCATTGTGTTTTCAAGGTTATTATGTTACTTCCATGAATTTCAGGAACTGTAACCTAACCTAACCAAACCAAACTTAACCTAACCAAACCTAACCTAATCTAACCTAATCAAATCAAACTTAACCTAACCAAACCAAACCTAACCTATCCTAACTTAACTAAACCTAACCAAACTTAATTTAACCAAACAAAACCTAATTTAACCAAACGTAACCAAACCTAACCTAACCAAATCTAACCTAACTAAATCAAACTTAACTTAACCTAACCAAACCTAGCCTAACCAAACTAAATCAAACTTAACCTAACCTAACCTAACCTAACCTAACCTAACCTAACCTAACCTGGTTAGGTTATAGTGTGGCTGTCATTGGTATTGAGACAAGGGCGTATACAAAACAAAAATATACTGGCTGTCATCGTACAATACTTTACTGTCATATCCGGTAAATAAAACAGGACCTTTGGAGGCTTCTGATTCCTCCTGACTGTGCCACGAAACAAGCTTATGCCATTATAGGTGTGTGTGTGTGTGTGTGTGTGTGTTTCGTGGCAATGTTTGAAGGACTCGTGTACCTCATTATTTTCTGACTACATCACAAGGTCCCTTAAGGTGGAAATGTTGTGTTGGTAAATCCGTAGCAACTGATTCCTCCAAACTATTCCAAGCAACAGAACACCATTATTTTTGTTCATCTGGTCCTGTTTCCTGGCATACTTTGGAGGAATCAAGGGACTCCAATGTAACAAAAGTGAATTACCCTCCTTAAAGCTGTCATCACTATTCTGTCAACCCTGTGGCCTTTGTCTAGGTAAAGGGGGGGGGGGGTCCGGTAAAGGGGAGTCCGGTTAAGGGGGGGAGTCCGGTTAAGGGGGGAAGAGTCCGGTTAAGGGGGGGGGTTATAGTATACGTTTGATACATTGGGGCGCTTTGATTCCTCCAAACTATGCCAGGAAACAGGAACAGATGAAGAAAAACAACAATGGTGTCGTGTTGCTTGGAATAGTTTGGAGGAATCAGTTGCTCCAGATTTATCATAAGACTTAGTGTTCTATATCCATTTAACTCATAAATGCAACTTCATAATAATTTAACACTCATATATTTAAACTGTATTATGTAGTATTATGTACTGGGCTACAGGTTATCTATGTTATCTAAGTTTTGTTTTTATCTATATCATCTAAGTTTTGTGTTTTATTATATCAACCAACTCGTCAGTATATACACCAGCATCATAATACTAATAAAACTTTTAAATTGGTACTTTTGGTGCATAAAAGTGCCTTGATTTTTTTTTCTAAGGTATGCCAGGAAACAGAACCCAATTCACGAACATGATGGTGGACTGTTGCTTTGAATAGTTTAGGGGAATTAGTTGCTCCAAATTTACCAACACAATTCTATCCCCATAAATATATACAGTTTCAGTAATAACTGGATCTTCAACAAACCCTCTTTTTATTTATTTCATCATCGTGTCCCAAGCCTGTCCCCCTATTCCCGCACCCCCTTATTCCCTTGGTGTTTACTGTCCCACCTCTCTATCACCATCTCTCTCGTCTTCCCGTTCCTTCAGGGTTTTCCATGACTTGGGTGGGAGGTTTTCTTTCATCCTCACTCGATCATATTTATTAAGGGGAGATTATCTTGTTAATAGATTGAAAGGCTACCCATTCCTCCAAACAATATTAAGCAACAGACATCCTCATTTGTAACATTGAGGTTGTCTGTTTCCTGGTATAGTTTGGAGGAATCATCAGTAGCCCTCCAATTTACCAACTATATAGACCATTTCCACGTAAAGTTATGACCGCTTGTGGACAACACTGCTTAGGGTTGATAAGGTTGTATTGTATTGTCGCTCCTCGTGGGAAATTCTCCACCTGGCTGGCTGGGTCGACTTTACGTAAATGTGTTTGTTAGGTTTCGTATTTGCCACGTGTACAAATCGTTGCTTCTATACACACATACACACACACACACACCTCTGACTCCTGTGAAGCACGCACACACACACACACACACACAGTGATACACATACACACACACACACACCTCTGACTCCTGTGAAGCACGCACACACACACACACACACACAGTGATACACATACACACACACACACAACCTAACCCAAAGATCGATCACTGAGTAAGAAGAGCTCTGAGTTCTTTCTGGAAGTTGGTGAGCACATGTCCAGGACGTGATCAAGACCAGGTGAAACAAAATACACACACACACACACACACACACACGATTACAGTACATTGATAACTTATTTTACACTGGTATAATTTTTGTGAGTGTTTATTTTTTGTGAGAGTGTTTTGTGTGTGAGTGTGTTTTAAGCGAGAGTGTGTGTGCAATTGAGTTTGTGAATGTATTAATATGGATGTACAATGTAGTAGTGTGTGTAATGAACATGTGTACAAATAACCCACATTGTACAGTATACATCGGTGGTACTATCACCTCAAAGACACACACACCACGGAACCATCGTACTGTTACCAAATCATCGTCGTAAATACCATCAATTCACCAACAAGAGAATATCCACCTTTTTATTTTAATGTGATGAAATGAAACTAATCTTACATTCATTTTTATCATATTTTTATTATTAATGTTTTAAGTTGTATTCTCCCACATAAATTAATACAGAGGAAGTTCAATTCAGTTTTTTATTAAATTAGTGTAGATACAATTATTATATTTATTTCACTGTATAAATCTATGAAGAAAGACGACGCAAAAAAACAAAATAAATACATAAAACACAGGGGTATGATGGAATGCCAAGGAAAATAAAATATGTGCGAATTACATATAAACTATATATATTAATTTTTCATCTACTAAAATAGGATTAATATTATCATTATTATTATTGTTATTGTTATTGTTAATGTTGTTGCTATTATTATATTATTATTATTATTATTATTATTACTATTATTATTCATAGAGTTATTTATATATATATATATATATATATATATATATATATATATATATATATATATATATATATATATATATATATATATATTTTCATTTTGGCCCACGTTAAGACGAGCTCGTATACAGAATGGAAAAATGCGGACGAGAGAGAGAGAGAGAGAGAGAGAGAGAGAGAGAGAGAGAGAGAGAGAGAGAGAGAGAGGTCGCATGTCTTACAGATATTGTTGCGTTGTCGTCTGGCTGTTGAGACCACACTGGAATGTTGCGTTTTAACGATCTGCTTCGTGGGAGGGGAGATGGAACATGTCCTCTGCGTGTTAAGGACCCTGTGATGTAGTCAGGAAAAAAGGAGGTGTTTGTCTGATGGGAGAGAGGTGTGTTGGTGTTTGTGTTTGTCTGATGGGAGAGGGTCGTGTTGGTGTTTGTGTTTGTGTGATGGGAGAGGGTCGTGTTGGTGTTTGTGTGATGGGAGAGGGTCGTGTTGGTGTTTGTGTTTGTCTGATGGGAGAGGGTCGTGTTGGTGTTTGTGTGTGATGTGAGAGGGTCGTGTTGGTGTGAGAGGAGGTGGATGTACTGGAGTTAATATGAGGAGGTGTTAAGGGAAAGGGGCTCGCCAGTTTATGCTCCGGTTTGCCTCTGTCAGTTTGTCATGACTCTGGCGTCGGGGGGACACTGGACCAGACTGATACATCCTTCGGGACTGGCTCGGGGAAGTGCAGGACAGGTGTTGGTGTGAGTGAGAGAGGTGATGGCAGATGTGACAGAAACAGGAGGTGGTGGGTGTGTGGGTGCGGTCTAGAGCCAGGCGTTCTCGTTTGGTGAGGTGGAGGGAATTGGCGAGTGAGATTCGACGGGATGTAGTTCTTGGTGATTGTTCAGGGGTGAGACATGGAGAGGAGTAGCCAGAGGATGGACAGGAGCGACACCATTGCCTGCTGCTGCTGTTGGCCTCCTTCAGGTCAAGAGTCTTACCATTACGCCACGGTAATATCAACTCCAGTGCCCAGCCAGGCCATCCATGCTGCTGCTGCTGCTGCCCCTCCTTACTAACGGCCTCCGTCACCAGTTGGGCTGCACTGATCTCGTCAAACTCCACCAGAGCGCACCACTGGTCACGCACTTGAGGAAAGTTGATGACAGTCTCGTGTAAATGATCTGGGAGAGTCATACCGGGCCGTAGGAGCTGCATAGAGACCACACTGCCATAGGGAGTGAGGAAATCAGCAAGAGCAGCCAGGGAGTGAAGGGTAGTTGGGAGATCAGCGAGCAGAGCAGTACGTGTGGGGATGTAGTCTTCAATACAAGGGGGCAGGGGGTCGGTACGTCTCACCTTGGTTCCCTCCACATTCACCTCCAACAGCTTCGACGACTTCGCTGCCTCCGCCACCTCCTTCACATTCCCGCTGGTCCGTCTGATGCGTTTATAAGCCGCCAGGAACTTGAGTGAGATCCAACCTTCACGGCTACGACGGAAATGCTTCAGGAGGAAAATGTCACGTGTGAGGTAATTGTCACTGAGGTATGTCTCCAGTAACTCCCTCAAGATATCGACTCGTTCTCCAAGTGGCAGGTCACTAGACTCACCGTTGGGCCCTGACCCTGACCCTGACCCTGACCCTGAACCTGACCCTGAACCTGAACCTGAACC